>MJUT01041170.1:523848-542135 GCA_002080005.1 Gigantidas platifrons | reverse complement strand
GGTTAGATTAACAAAGATTTCCTACATTCAGACTTTATTTCAGTTCTGTTTGTTACAGGAGTCTCATTTATGTGGAGTTTACTTTAAACTCTGTTGCTCTTACACAAACTGATGTGGAGATTTCAGGAAGTTGATCAAATACTCTCAGTTTGCTTGACATAACACCAAAATAACAAATATAAAGAACAGGGCTCTTAATTAGATATTTAGGTTTGTTGAGTTTATTGTGTTTAATGCCATTTTCAACAATATTTCAGTTAGATTAAACATATTTTATTGCTAAATATTATAACAATTGGATTGAACACAAATTATAACAATTTACAAGGGTCCTCTCCACAATATTTCAGTTATACTGTTGCTGTCAGTTTTAGGAGTACCTTGAGAAAACCACCGACCTATCGCAAGTCACTGACAAACTTTATCACAAAATGTATCGAGTACACCTCGCTATGAACTGGGTTGGAACTCACAACTTTAGTGCTGATAGGCACTGATTGCACAGGGAGTTGTAAATCCAACTACCATACGATCATGACCATGAGGACCCTCTATAAGATATTTATAATATCAAGGTATAGTATAAAAAAAATTACAATGAACATTAATTAATACAAATTGACTTCTAAAACAAATGTAGAACATTTACAGCATAAAAAAGGTAGAGGTTGAAGGAGCACAAATATGTACACAGACAAAAACTTCTAAAACTGTATATAACCACCATGTAACATTTGACATGGAGAAGAGTTTTACAAATTCACACTGTACAGAAGACATATAAAGTAACAGCAGTTTTGAAGGTCCAATAAGACTGACATTATTGTTTTTATTGGTATAATGTCCTAATGTTTTTGATGTCACACTGACAGAGAAAGTATTTATATACATATCTTGTTTATGTCAATTCCTCTCTTTGTTTACAAATGCCATGATATAGCTGAAATACTGTTGAAAGTGGCATTAAACACCATAACACTAACCCTATATTTCTTTACAACAAAAGGTTTTGAGTTCATGAATGAATAATTTTTTTATTATTATATTTCAGGAAGTATATTCAATGATCTTGGTTTACTGTTTACCCAACTACAGAAGTATGACAAGGCTAAGAAGTGTTTTGAAGAAGCCTTGCCATTGGCTCAAACTAGTGGCGATAAAAAGAAAGAGGCTGTGATTCGTCAAAACTTAGGAGCTGCCTACAACTTTGTTGGGGAATATCAAAGGGCTATTAGCTTTCATAAATCTGCTGCTGATATGTATGGTAAATATGTTTGATCGTTATTAGGCCTTTTTTATGTCATTATTTTCTATATATTATAATTAATTTCCTTTTAGAATCTTGCATCAAAATATTCCCATAATATATATTTTTTAGCATTTTTTTTTTAGTCAGAATATAGTTTATGAAATGTTTTAATAAAAAGTGATGTTAGAATTGTATAGGTTTTGAAATGTTTTGTCTTTTTGAATGAGGCTTGATTTTTCGTTGAGTGAAATCTATAAAAAGAAATCTTTGAAAGACATAATTTGTTGAACTGTCACAATTCGTAACCACCATTCACAGGACGCAACACACAAATATGGTTAACATACTGTCCCCAGCTACATGTACTAGGAACAAATTTTCCGTCTTTCCTGGTCATTTCTGTGTTAAGGAGTTTGTGGTTTCTGTATGTTTTGGTTTTGTAGTTGGTTATCAAGCATTACTATTTACTACTTGTTATTTTCTATCATAATCAGAAATTGTCTTAATCAAACCATAAATACCCACCTGAATCTTTTGTAAACTACACATCAAATTATGAAAAAAACAGAAAACATTGACTTAAAAAACCCAGTAAAGCATAATTTTCAGACAAAAATTCATAGTTATTACACAAAATGTTTTAAATAAAATTTCCGATGAGATCAAATATTTTATTTGTAGACTGTATTTGTATATAAGAGAAATATAGAATTACGACAGTTACGAGGGTTGAGACAGACATTATTGTTAGTATCGCAACAAGTCTTATAGGACAAGCTGAAATTCTAGTGATAATGTATGAAAATTGAGACCTTCAAAACTGATGTTAGTGATTGTATCAGTACCATCTTTAAAATGTGTTTGACATTACATTGATTGATTATTTTCAGTATCTGAATCAGTTTGAAGATACTGACAATATCACTTGGTGAGATCAAGGAAAAGTGTCAAAATCTCAGATGAAAGCTTCTTTTTTGCATTATTTCATTATTTATTTTATGGTATTTAGGCTACAGATATTTACATATCAGAGAAATCCCTAAAAAAGGTGTGAACCTGACATTTAATTTTTCTTCTTTTTTTTTACAATTTTAAACTTGTTTTATGTGGTATCACATGTTTCTGTGCTGTTTCTTTTGTACAAGACAAACAAGATCATTACTATTTCTTTCAAAATTTATGTGGAAAAATCTTATATCCCTAAATTTATAGAACTTTCTTCCATGAGGATTTACATTTATTTCATGAATAGTTTTTTTCCATATAGAATATGCTTTAATTTGATTATGGCTTATGGAAGAGGAGGAGGGGTGGGGGTGTTAAGTCTACTATTAACAATAATTTAGTTATATTGTAGAGGTCAGTTTTATTTGTGTATCAGTATTTATGTGATAAAGTTTGTCAATGACATGTTTTTGAGAAATAAAATGAAAAACCAAAAATATCACACTGTTGGAACAGTTCCAAAATTTAAAAATTTGTAGAAACAGTGGCAGAAATTGATATCCCTAACACGCATATATATAAGGGCGGCTCACATTCCTGGCTTGGTACAGGGACTTCAAGGAAAAATGACGGGTTAGACTAGTTTTATGAGTCTGAACCTAAAATAATATTAATGTACGATGTATATTTTGCAAAATAACTTCAGGCAAGTTTATAAGAAAGTCTATTGTAAATTGTTTTGATAGCAGCCTATTATGCCCTAATTGTATTTTTTTTGTTGCTATGTGTTTTTCATATGTTACAAATGTGTTTGATACCATTTAAAACAAGGCAATTTTAATTAGATAAAAGCTTATGTTATGACACAATACAATTGCTTACAAATATTTTTTATGTGCATATATATATATCACATGCTATACTTTTATTTTAATTTCTGACCTAGAAATTGCTTGAAACCAAACAGTGCATGCATGTATAACCAAGTGTGTGATACAGGCTCGGACGACCCACTCAAGTGTTGTTTTATTTTTTCACTTTTTTTTAATTGCTTTCCTTCAATATTGTTTGAAGGTTTTAAACCTAGAAAAACATTTTTTTATCATTATAAGTCTGTAAGTGAATTGTTTTAACTAGACCTATGTATAAATTCACATATTCGTCAAGTTCGGAGAATATGGTCGACTCAAGTTCGTTTCATATTTCGTCCATTCTTTGCCATTTTGAACAAGCAAAAAACATAGATGTACATTAAAATGTGGTGATGTTTGTTTATTTCAGCTCGTCTACAAAACCGTAATTCTCAAGGACAATGTTATGCTAACTTGGCCTATGCTTACAGTCAGGTGGGAGATTTGATGAAATCTAAACAAGCATTTGACCATGCTCTTTTGGCAGCTGAAGATACAGGTATGATGGATTATGTATATACAGTCAAACCTGTCTTGTGTGACCTTTCAAGAGAACTGTGGAAAAGAGTCACATAAAACAGATGGTCACTAAATACTGGTTTAATTTGTATGAGGTGCACTGTGAAGGGTAATTAAAATTAAGGTCACATAATACAGGGGTGGGGGTGGGGCTAGGGCTATGGTGTTTAATGTCTCTTTCAACAATATTTCAGTTATATTGTGACATTCTGTTTTATTGATGGAGGAAACTGGAGAAAACCACCGACCTGTTGCAAGTTACTGACAAATTTTATCACATAATGTTGTATCAAGTACACCTCGCCTGAGCGGAATTCGAACATAATACAAATTATTGCTTAATAGAGGTGGTCATTAATGCAGGTTTGATGACTATAGTATACTCTAAATTCTAGATATTTCAGCTGATGCAGGTTTTGATCAAATAAGATGTCCAGGATATATTATGCTTTGCAGATGCATGTTGCCAGACAATTTGTGTCCATCATTTACAAGTAATTTAATGTACATTGTATTTTAACACGACATTTTTACCTCTTCATTATTCCAGAAAAAATACCAAAGACTTTAACTTTTGTAAATTGTTGACTTACGGTGATGTAGGTAAATGTTTGTAATATTTACATCTGGTTACTGGTTAATATTACAACACTTTTTTTAACTTCTAAAATCAAAGTGCCATCAACTTGGAAAATGTCAATACTAGATTAGATTCATAATTTAATTATATTGTTGTTGTTATAACTTGTGTCCAATCCCATTTGCAACTTTTATGCAAATAAAATATGTTTAAACTAATTATATATTTTTTTGAAGAATATCTGATAAAAGACCAGGATCTGAAGCTTAAGGGAGATAACTCTTGAAAGGTACAAAAATAAATACATGTACATAATTCTTTTTTATAAACAGATGACAATCGTACAACATGGCAGGTATCAGAAGGATTGGGTTCTGTGGCATTTAATGAAAGGAACTATGATGAGGCAATAGAGTTCTTCAAGAAAGCTTTAGGTGTACTAGCTGCTAGAGAAAGTAACATAACTGCACAGAACAGAATTGTAGAGAAACTAAAACAAGCTCTGGAAGCTCAGATCAAAGAGAAGGAAAGACCTCATTTTGGCAAAGAGGTAATGTATAATAGATGGAAGAGTAAGGCTGGGTTTCATGCGATGTAGCAGAGAGGCCAAAATTGTTAGACGTAGATCTGCTTACAAACTGTTAGAAATATATAAATATATGTGCGTCTACAAACAAGTAAACGATCATAATTACGTAGGCATTGGATTGTAGAAAAATGATGCTGTACATTCAAAGCAATTAAATTATAGAATATCTAGAATTAGGGTTATGGTGTTTAATGCCACTTTCAACAATATTTCAGTTATATCGTGGTGATCAGTTTTATTGATGGGGGAAACCGGAGTACTCGGAGAAAACCACCAACCTGCCGCAAGTCACTGACAAACTTTATCACATAATGTTGTATCGAGTACACCTCGCCATGAGCGAGATTCAAACTCACAACATTAGTGGTGATAAGCACTGATTGCATAGGTAGTTGTGAATCCAACTACCATACCATCACGACCACAACGTACAAGACATACATGTACCCATATTTAAATGAGGAAAAAGTATTGTGTTTTTATGTTTTCCAGGTTATGAATCCTTTAAAAGCTGGCTACAAGAGGGAAAAGACAGTTAGTATATCACTTTTAATTTTATGATACTACAATAATTCTTATAAATGCCAAAGTCAAAAGAAACAATTAATTTTATCCAGTCATATGAAATTTAAATGATCAAGTGCTAAATACTGCCTTCATAGTTCATATATTTTAGGATTTTTTTTTTTTTTTAGAACTTTGATATTTAGATGTCAACTGACTGGTTTAACATCACAAAAACAGAGTACTAGATTAATCTGAATAACTTTATTGTTTCAATGATGAGAGACTTTGACATGAGTAAAAAAACTTACTCAACATTTTACATATGCTCATACATGTATTATACTTGTTAATATTATGGACTCATTTTATATACAACATTTAAGGTTTTAGACTTAAAATTGTTTAAAATTTTATTTGATGTTTAAAGCATTGTAAAACGAATTTGTTTTAGGAATTTGTTTACATGTTGTACAAAATGCATTAGCAAAATTTATTCCTATTTTTGAGTTGTCTTGACTGAAATCCAGTACACAAAAAAAAATGTATTGAAAAACAGTGATTGTGAAAGACATATTCTATTTCTTAATTAATTTGGATAAGATTTACATTATATCTTTAACTTAAACACCAAATCTGATTGATGAAGGTCACTGAAATGAATTTGCCAAAATATTGAATTTTAACATTTTATTAATGAATTATAATATGTTTTATAACACAGCCTGCAGCTGAGAAACCAACAATACCTACCACAGCAGCTCCTTATGCTGCTGAAGGTTCATCAGAGGCTGGTCAGGCAGAAAGAAGGTAAATAATATATGTTGGTATAAGATGTTTATTCTTCTGTGGAAATATTAAACTCTGAAGTAACAATAGTCTTATAAAATTATATGAAGTTCATGTTGTGATTATTTTATTTTGCACCATGGAGAAGTTTAAAGATTTTTAATATATTTCAAAATCTATTTAATTGCATAAGTTTAAATTGAAATAGTTTTTGATGTCTATGACTAAATTTTAGTTATTATTTATATCTTGTGAAAAGCCATGATTTCTAGGTTGAGTAAGTGGAAATTATAATGCCACTAGAGAAATTATTAAATTTTATTTTCACTTTATTGACATAAATATATTAATATATCAGTCAGTGTGACATTAAGCACATTATGACATTCCTGTTAATAACAATAACATAATGAAGGTCTCGCCATACATTATTGCAAATATCACAACTCGATTATCATAAGTATTACAGCGTGTGCTATCAGAACCTCAGTGATACTAGTGACCTTGTATGTTTATCAACAAAGTAGTAACTAGTGATCATATGCAGTGAAAACTGCTGAACCATGAATAAACTGAACAACCTCATATTCCGAATATTGAATTAGATCTCAAAATTCGAAATATCTGTAAATGTCAACTGCCTATTCCAAACAAGAATGCTAATACAAAGGTTGTTCAGTTTAAACAGGTTTCATTATAGCACTAGGACTTGTTAATAAACACTACATACATACATTCATAATTTAATGGGTACTATATATAGATGGTCGTTGTTAACTATTTTTTTCATGATTAAACATGTAAATTGCATTTTTTATATTTATGTTTAAAAATTATATGGTAATATGTGGGCTACAAGAATAGAATCTGAAAAATGCATTATTTGATAAATAAGTATTTTACCATTTCATAGAGGAAGAAAGAAAAAACAGTAAGATGTGTTGTGTGAGGTTTTCTTTCTGCGTAGTTGCAAATAGTGCACTCTAAATCCCGTAATTATGCTAGTCTCTTGTTTTTTTATAATAAACCAGGAAAGTAGCTGTGTGTATTTTTGTGTTTATTCGTGTTATTTTCGTAGGAAGTTATGAGACAAGTTATATATAACCTATACAACTTTTATATATTTCAATCATTTTTCTAAGAGCAAAAATATAGCCATTTTTACTTTTCTTTATCTATTCTGTTTTGATCTTTACATAAGTTCTAGAAGGAAAGGGAATCAATTACAGTCAATGGACATAAGTATTCGTGATTTTGACTTCGTAACGTCATTGCTGCAAAATTTTAACTTGGGAACAAACGTTCAATAAAAATGTTTAGAACAATATCCTACTTTAATATTTTGTCAGGTGACCCTTCATCCTAATGACTTCACGAATCCGTGTTGGAATGGTTTGATAAAGTCCCTGAATATAGTTTACGGGGAGACTTTCCCACACACGTCGAATTTCGGCAATAAGTTCGTTTTGGGTGTTGATGTTTCCTGCGACTGGTTGTAGTTCCCTCTTTATGCGAAGCCAAACATTTTCACACACATTTAAGTCCGGAGATTGTGCTGGCCACGTAGTACAATTTATATCATTTTCCTGTTTGTAGTTTTCGGTAATTCGGGCACGATGTACAGGTGCGTTATCATCTTGAAAGACATACTCATTGTCAGCAAAATATCGTGCAATTACAGGCCACAAATTATTTTCAAGAATATCTATATATATCTGGGAATTAATATTCCCTTTTTACATCAGTTAAAGTTCCGATCCCGTTAAAAGATAAACACCCCCAGATCATCACACTTACTTTACGTTGGGAAGGTCGGCATACTAAATCAGGACGGTTAACTTCGTCACCTTTCCTCCAGACATAAATACGGTTGTTTGATCCAACAACTATCTGACTTTCATCAGAATATATATATTTCCTCCAGTGCGAATCAACAGTCCAGTTGCGTCTTTCCCTACACCATGCCACCTTCTTTTTACGGTTGACTTCGCGAATAATGACACTTTTGCAGCTCGTCGTTTGTAACCTTCAGATGCTAGTTTCCTTCTGATAGATCTACTGCTGAACAAATGCTGTTTACTGTCATTAAATTTGGTGGTTATTTCCTGCAAAGGTACCCGACGATTTTTTTTCACAAGACGATTTAACCCAACTTCATCCCGGGCAGTGAACAATTTTCGTCTCCCTTTTCGTGGTTGATTTTTTATTGTTCCAGTTGACCGATATTTTTTAACAACACTGTCAATTGTTGACCAGGGTATGTCCAATAAATCAGCAATATACGACGTTCTCTCCTTTTTCCTATGCAACTTCACGATCAATTCTTTGATTTCTGTGCTCAATTCTTTGCGTTTGCGACCCATCTCGTTTGTGTACAATTTACAGGAAGGATCACAACAGACGTAAAATGACGTCACGGCTCACGAGACGTCTTGTTTTCACTTACCTTTTACAGTAATATCATAATTATCCGAACTTACGTTTTAATGTAATGACCAAAAACGTAATCAACATGTATTGCAGTCGGACGCCGCCATATTGAAAATCACGAATACTTATGTCCATTGACTGTATATGCATTGTTGAAATGTGTGATTTCTGTTTTACTCTAAAACTGCTAGAAAGTATATTACCACAGAAATTATTGCTAGTTACATCTATCTTCTACTGTAGACCACACAAGTCATTGAATATAACCTATGAACCCTGTAATCACAAACTCTGATTGGTTGTTAGTAAGATAACTCAAAGTTAAAATATTGTAGTACAATGTAGTACATGTAATAAACTATATATAACTCACATACATGTAACTTGTATACCTTGTTAAGTAAAATTCTAATAGTTGATCCCTTCTTCAACATTCCATGGTTCGATTGTAGGTCTATTATTTATTAGTATTATAAATCTATAGCAGTTAAATCTATGTCTGAGTTATATATCCAAGAATATTTATCCACATAAATTTGTACACACCTTGTTATATAGGTACCATTCAGGAAGGTATGACATTTCTTGAACTTATACAGCTAGACATCTGGTTTAAGAAGTCATTTAGGATACTGAATAATTGACATATTTTATTGGGGGGGGGGATTATAAATACAGTTAAACCTGCTTTAGAGACCACAATGTCTTGTATTGTGTGACTTTAATTTTAATTTCGTCAAAGTGCATTTCATATTAATTAAACCTGTATTTAGTAACCATGACATATGTGACCCTATTTCAGTGTTCTCTCGGACGGTCACATAAGACAGGTTTAACTGTATTTCATCTAAATTTAAAGTTTTCTCACAAATTTTATATTTTCATATTTGCTATTATATAGGTATGAAGTATTGGATATTATCATACAAAGAAAAAAATCTAGAAAGTATTAAATGTCAGAGTTATCTTCCCTTTGTGTCAATGATCAACATTATCATAGTTTGACATCTTAAATCAGGTTTCTTAATTTTAGATATTTTAGTTAAGCAACTCCCACCCTGCAAGCAGTAGCAAAACTGCATGATTTTAAATGCATGTCAATATGTATTTCCTATAAGCTTACATAGGCTGTGGTTACAAAGTTCTATAGCAAAAGGGTTTTTATCAGTAGGTAGCAATTGAAACTTGTTTTGACACTGTTGATAGGGTATAGATAATTACATCTACATGGGGAGAGTGTATATTTTTAACTATGAGTTGGTAAAAACACCTTGTGATTTTTGATACAATGCCTTTCAATTGACTTTTGTGCTATTCTACCATACTCAAATTGTAGGTCTGTCTGAAAGTGATAGTTTTTAAGTTCTGGTAAAGATTTGTTTTATTTAAACAAATTTTTTTGTAATTCCTACTTATTTTTTATTTTTTCAAATATAATCATATTTAAAGATTACTAATCTTGAAATAACATTGAAAAGAACAGAAAACTATAGTATATCAGTGTATATGAATGATTGTTCTGTAATATTTAACCAGGCCAAAAACAATGATGATAAAAAAAAATTGACAGAATCTGCATCATCTTTGTTGATTCTTCTATTTCCTGTTAGAAGTATTATTATTATAAGCATGTTTAAGGCTTTTGTACCAATAGAGATAGCTCCAATTTATTTTATCTAGTGATTTCAACAATTTTTTAATAATTCAGAAATATGAGAAACGTTTGCATAAAAGTTTTAATCAGCTAACCAATAAATTCTTGAAACTGTATCCCTGTATTGTCTGACATTATACAACATACCTTTTGAGGTCATGTCTGGTAACCTTTCATTGATGTTTGACTGTCCAATCATATTCAAGACAGCTACATATTTTGACCAATCAGACAACAGCTCTTTGCATGTACTTAGTTTTAAAAAGTAGGCTCATCACTGATTGGTCAGTTGAAAATATGAACCCTAGCATGACCCCGAACAGCTGGATGTTGTTAGATGTTAGTGTATTGCTAGGAATTTGTTTTGAAAGATACAAACATCTTATTTTTATTATATTGCTGTTAGACTAGTCTGATGTATGTAGAATAACAAACAGACAGTTTGATGTTGTAAAAAAAACTTCTACAGTTTCTGTTTTACAAAAGAAATTTAGAGGCCTGGTATTGAAGACAAAAACGTTTTGCAAAGCTTATAAGAAATTAAATGCAAATAAACACCAAATCTTAAGACATGTAATGAATCATCATCACAGTCTGCACCAAAAATCACTAGTCCTAAGCCCCAGTCGAGTAAAAATTTGTTTGGACCAGAAAAAAATGCATGAAATATGTTTAATCAAATAGAAAAAAATCCTTCTAAAATGCTGTTTGGGCTAGTTCATCAAAATGTTTTTGTCACAGACTGTCATCAAATAAACTCTAATTTTTAAGGCATTTAATGAAAAATCGGTAAATGAATATGTATTACTGGTAAAACATTGTTTTATAGAACATGGCATATTACTTTATATATCAGATTGATAAAAGAAAGGTTTTCAGAAAAAGTTTTTGAAAATAATACTCATTAATGATTGAGTTCATTTCAATGGTGGTAATTTATGGTAGTACATTTCATGGGTGTCAAGCAATTTTGAATGAATTGATCAACAATCAGATTCAGAAACAAGCAATAATTTACTTATCAATATAATTGTTTTTCAGAAAACGCCAAGAGTGAGTTAAAGAAAGCTTGATTTTCTTATGCTAGCTATATATGTACCGTTTTATTTCCATCATTAGACAACCATTATGTTATCATCCTATGCTTATTAATGCTTCAAATACTATATTGCATTACCATATTTTCTGGTGTTTAAAAACTCCATCTTTCTTCTTTTTTTTCTGTTTGGGGTTTATACAAAACTGGGACTTAAAGTCTGTTTCTGCATTTAACAATAAGAAGGTTGAAAAGTACCTTTTTCCCAAATTTTTGGACTTGTTTCAATCTTTATGATTGCATTTGCTACAGTGAAGAGATGTTTTCAATGAAAATATAGTTGTATTAATTTATAACATTTTTTTCTCTTTAATTATATAGATATAGCTTATGTACTTTATCCTCTTTTATTTCAAACAAAAAATATTTCTAATTATCAGATTGACAGTAAGGTTTATACTCCCAGCAGACAAACTGGTCCTATTTCTATATGTGGGTGTTCCTATAGAAAGATATTCATAAACTCTTTTTATATATATATAAAATGTTTGAACTAGAACTTTGAACTGTAATAAAATGGAAACTAATAAATATTATAATCAAGTGTAGCAAAGAAACTAAGAGATTTTCCACTTACATTGTACATGTGAGTTTTGTGTAGACACTGAATGTACATAATATATATCCACAATAAATGGGACTGAGGAATTGTACACCAGAAAATATGGTATAAGATATATTGACAATAAATTCTAATTATTTTTTTTTATTACCATTTCTCCTTTCAACCATTATCCCCAAAACCCATTACTCTCCTACAACCAGATCTTATTCACATCTCTTATTTTTCTTTTGTGGTGATTTTTATCATTGCAAATTTTATAAGGTATTAGAAGTTTGTTTTCCCTCTAATTCTTTCATTGGCTTAGCATGCTTGGTAATTCCAGTTCTAGCTAATAAGCTTTAAACCAACTCTAATTGAGCATTTTTGTTCACTACATTTGTTTTTAGATGTTTTAAATTGTCTAGTTGACTCGCCAACATCAGATAATTTCAGCCTACTTATATTTTATGACATCTAAGAAATAAAATTTTATTTCTGATTTGACAACACACAAGTCCTGATGATACTTAATATTAAGGTTAAACATTTCAACAAGAATAATAAAGCATCTTGCAATTATCAAAGTTTTTTTTGTCAAATGCAGTTATTCATAGTTTACCTGTGCATTCTTTGGTATCCACTTCAGCAATTCTACCGATACTCCACGACCAGGGGTTGGTTCACATTTCTAAACATTGAAAAAAGAAAATGTTTCAAATAGCCAAACATTCATTGTTTTCTAATGTATGTTTTGAAAAATAGAATCCATATTTAATCCCAGGCGAACCACGCAGTCCTCACGATGCCCTGTCATTGTTATTTAGCCCAGGAGAACCATGCAGTCCTCACGATGCCCTGTCATTGTTATTTAGCCCAGGAGAACCATGCAGTCCTCACGATGCCCTGTCATTGTTATTTAGCCCAGGAGAACCATGCAGTCCTCATGATGCCCTGTCATTGTTATTTAGCCCAGGAGAACCATGCAGTCCTCACGATGCCCTGTCATTGTTATTTAGATTGAATAAGTTATGAGTTTTAACACTGATTTAAAAGTTTATAGTGGATGAAGTTTTTCATTTGCCTATTTTAGGGAAAACATCAAATTAAATAAAAATAGACAAATTATATATATATTTCTATAATTAATTGTTTTAAGTTTAAGCCAGAAATCAATCAGTGATTGGTTTATTTTCAATAATATGACATTGAATTCAGTGCTTCAAATAAATTTGATAATATGACTTTTATGCCTATATCCACCAAATGATATGGTATGGGTAGTCTCTTTATAGACTGTCACAATGTACATCATTTGCTGTAGATATATCATATTATGTTTGACACCTATAGTACTAGTAGACACAGACAATTGTTTAATCTTATATGCACAACCCTTTGCTTTACTAGTAAATAAACTTAGTTTTAAATAATAGAAACTTCTGTCTAAGTTAACTATTGATTCATTGGTGTTTAATGCCAACTTAAGCAGTATTTCAGCAATATCGTGGCATGAATAAGGTCTCGATTAAAGGTACATATAGTAACCAATTGTATTTGAAGTTCAGCATAAAAATCTACACAGTGATCCAATAAAGGCCTGTATTATATTTTGGAACTAAAGAGAGAGAGATTCTACATTGACATTTCTCTGGTCTGTTTTTGGATAACAATATTACAGTTGCCTGAGAAGACAGTGTTCATAGACTTCACTGGATCTTAAATTAAGCTTAATTTATTGACAATTTAAACTTTTTGGGGAATATTGAATATAATTGTTTTTTTCAGTCATTAAGATTTAATTTTTCCAAAGCATTTCTTGGTATATAATAAGTACATTTTATGTGACAATACTTATGCTGCATTTATAACAAGTATATTTCCATATTCCGTTGTATACTTAGGTTTCTTCGTGTTTCCAAGTCTGGAAGTCAAAAGAGATTCAGTAAGGTCGCAAGAGGCTTGTCAGATGTGATGGAGCAATATCACCCCTCACCCAGGTCTGATCGATCATCTAGTGGCCTCCAGGGAGAAACACTGAAACCTGTCCAATCAGAATCAGAGGAGGGATCAACTGAAAGTGAAAATGAAAGTGAAACTGACGAAGAGGAGGAAGAAGAAGATAACAGGTAATAGACAAAGGGAAAAGTTTTAAACTATTGTATCCTTTGTAGCCTTGTACACATGGAACATGGATATAATTTTTACAGACATGGTATTGAATAATTGGCATATTTATTACAGATAAAAACCAATGAATAATATAAAATTTGATAATTTAGTATGATGTATTAAGATTCATCAAATATTGCAACCAATTGTTTAAGTGATCTTTAAAATACAAAGTTCCAAATGCAATATTTTTATTACTCAAAATATGTATTATTTCTCCATGATTTGACTTGAGATGAGAGGTAATAGTTTGTTTTTTTAATTTGATTTAATTGTTGTTCATCACTGTTAAAACTTTCCTTTCACAATTTCTATGAATCTGGAATTTTAATGGTATGCAATGGTATACAAGCCTTAAATTTTGTTTTAATGAATCTACTTTGTGAATTATGCATGTTAATGTGGAAATCAAGTAGTTTAGTTTATGATGATTTTATTTGTTAAATTAACAAAAGGGATAGGACGCAAGTTTTGCCAACTTATGAAGTCTTCTCCCATTAATAAATCAAGTAGTCATACAGTAAAATTTTTCCAGTCCACATACAATATACAAAGTCATAATTTATCACACTTATAAAACAAAACACAACTCAGCGAGTTAGAGTTAACTGAGCTAACATATGATTTCCTTATAGAATTAGAAGAAAGAAAAGAACTAGTAAAGTTATGTATGTATAGCTCTCTACTGCTAGCAGTTTTACTCAGTAAAAACTCACAACTGATAATAAGGGGAGTGTATTGATTGAGTCAGTTTTTTTTTAATCATTGCTAACAATAACAATTGAATAACAGGTAATATAGTAAGTTCAAGACTACATATATTAGAGTCAATACTATACAAGTGTAGTCAAATCATCTCATAATAATTCATCTGTTAAGTTTAACATTGTGTTATCTAAAATCAATTGACCCAGATGTAAGTTGAAATTGTAGCATTATAAAGTGTTCATTTTATGCTCTTCTACCACATGTGCTACATGCACTTGTTGATCAGAAATCCAAGATGGCAACCATGGGATGATGTGAGTGAAAGGCATTATTAACTGAATGAACCCAACAAAAAACATGATAAGTGACCATTGTTTGAACTACATGTACTAGCATTTTTATTTAGATACCCAGTTTGTAACTATAATGTACCACTGAACACAGTTGGGCTAAAAGAACTAAATTGATAAAATTTATAATACCGTAATTAGGGTTGCATAATGCACATTGGTGCATAATGCGCACCCCCTTTTGGCCTTGAAAATCTCCAGAAAAAACTAGTTTGTGTCTGTAATGCGCATGGACTTTTAAAAAAAAATCGCGGTCAGAAATGTAAGCATTAAATATCAATCGTATATATTTTTCAGTCCTTTGAGCATGTTTCATTTGCTGGTAGAATTTAAGAACCATTTATCTCTTTTCATCTTCAATAAAATTGCAAAATATTAAATGTTTTGGGTTTTATTGGCGTTTTCATACGATGTTTTTGTTATCAGTACAATAGTAAGCAAAAAAACATGGCGGACATGTGATTTCCCGGTCTGAGAAAGAGTGAAGCACATTGTTCTTGTTTATAATGCGCACCCCTCCTACAAAATAAAGAATCTGGTCAAAATCCTGCACATTATGCACCAGTAATTACGGTATATGAATGTTACATGTAGTTAGTCCATTCTCAAAGCTTGTTTTTATTTCTCATGAAACTCAAGGATTGCTGCCTTTGTGGTGTGAAGTTTAATTTTTGTTTGTTGTGGTTGTGTTGAATTTTATACCATCACTTAATTTAACTTTTCACATTTTCAAGGACTCTGAACAATGTATATTTTAAAATGAATCTGATAGAACTTTTATGATTACTCATTTGACGATTCTGTATCAAGTTTCTGTTTATTGACCTGATTAAAAATGGCAATGTACAATTTAATATAGGACACTTGGAAACATGTTAATTGTTTTAAATTTTATTTTTATTTAACTGATTCAACTGAATGTGTTGCATGAATTATCAGTAGATACCTTTAAAAAAAATTGTGATTTTTTTTTGTATGTTTTAAAATTCAAGAAAAT
Organism: Gigantidas platifrons; assembly: GCA_002080005.1. NCBI lineage: Eukaryota > Metazoa > Mollusca > Bivalvia > Mytilida > Modiolidae > Gigantidas > Gigantidas platifrons. The sequence continues at coordinate 526,101 of MJUT01041170.1, read as the reverse complement.
TGTAATTGCAAGATTTTGGATTCCATTAGATATTTTTATTAGAAAATATTTAAATCAACTTCCAATAATTGGCTAAATAAGATAAGCTTTTATGATGAATTGATGATGTCAAAAATGAAGTAACAAGAAGTTTAAGTTTAGTGGTAGCAAGCATATTTGTTGAACCCGCCCTTAAAATTTTATCCCAACCCAGTTTTCAGATAAAGAGAATATAATTTTTTTTATTTAAATTGTAAGATTAATTAAAATAAAGCTTGAAACTTGGGTTTAAATGTATCTCACAAACATCTTGTATAAAAGCTTATGAAAATTTTGCTGTGTGTGCACAATGTGTTTAATCTTGGTGTTACTCTCAACATGCAGCTCCTACTAGTACATAAATAGCATTTGTTTTGTGTGTAAGTTTTGCATATAGGATTGACTTAGAAAGAACATTTTAATTTGATTGTCTTTTTTGCTACAGTACATTTTATCAGTAATATATCTGTAATAAGAATCATTTAGAAATAATAAAATGTACTTTCAATGAACTTCAAATTATCACAAAAAACTATATATTCATAGAACTAAAAAATATATTTTAAAACAAATGTCTGCCATATACAAATAATTTATATTATATTTACGAAGTTTACTATATTTTATAAGAAAGGTTTTTTCTATATACCTAATGGGCTGCTGTAGATTATATAATGCTGTATTACCGTATTTAGGGTACTATAATGCGCATTGGTGCATAATGCGCACCCCCTCTTGGCCTTGAAAATCTCCAGAAAAAAACTTGTTCGTGTCTATAATGCGCATGGACTTTTGAAAAAAATCGTGGTCGGAAATGTAAGAATTAAATGTCAATCGTATATATTTTTGATAGCTTTGAGCTTGTCTCTTCTTCTGAGTGAATATTCGAACTATTTATATTCTTTAAACTTGAATAATATTGAAAAATATTAATTCTTTTAAGTTTTAATATGTCGTTATCCTACAATTTTTTTGTGTCCGGATGTTTAGTAGTGGATACGAAATGTAGAACAACATCGGTAAATACATGTTTAAATTCCGAATCTTACCGAAATTAAATAATAATAATTAAAGATCAAATAAAAGCAATCAATAATTATCACTTATTAGATTAGATTGTTAAACATTGCAACGCTTGTGGTGAGTAGTTGCAAATATTTTTGTTACATACATCAAAGAGCGCCGACAATCAGATTTTTTTTTATCTTTTAAAATTGACCCTATTAATTAACAGAGAAGACGACACCGATGACACAGATGAAGAATTTGATGGGTGTTAAAAGACATTAAAATTTGATATTAGTGCTCATAAACATTTGTGCTGTTAGATACAATTTTTTCATAATTATTACCTTTATTGTTGATATGATTAAAATTGACAAATCCATTTTATTGTTTCTTTTCTTTTTATTTCAATTTTTAATTACTTATATAAACATAGCCTGACAGTCTATACTGTGGATAATGGATTATGACACTTATACACACACTTATTATATTCTTATCAGCAACACAGTATTGATTATTTTACGCATGGTCGGTCACACTATCTTGTCACGTAATACATACAATTGGTGTATTGATTTTATTCTCGAACCAAGGTAAACCTTTACAAAAACGATTTCACAAGACAGTTGTAATTCAACACTAATAAATACATTATTAGTCTCATTTTATTTAATTTATTATTTTTGTGGGATAGTGTCAAATATAAAAATACGAAACGGACGACTTTAAAAAAAAACCGGGAAAAAAAATGGCCGACATGTAATTTTCCGGTCTGAAAAAGAGTGAAACACATTGTTCTTGTCTATAATGCGCATCCCTCCTACAAAATAAATAATCTAGGTAAAATCCCGCGCATTATACACCAGTAAATACGGTAACCATTTTCTTTATTATTTTTATACTTTCATGTTCATTGAAATATTAGCGATTTCGTTGAAGAAAAAACAATATATTTGGATATTATGAAGCAGCCGGCCACGATACTGGTATTACCAGTATTGTAAATATTAAAATACTGGTAATACCAGTATTGTAAATATTACAATACTGGTAATACCAGTATTGTAAATATACAATACTGGATGTACCAGTATCGTGCATTTACAATACTGGAATACCAGAATCGTTGATCTATACACAATACCGGAAGCTCCAGTATTCTTCATCCAACAATACTGGTAATACTAGTATTGTAAAACACACGATACTGGAAGCCCCAGTATTCTT
>MJUT01041170.1:483449-519845 GCA_002080005.1 Gigantidas platifrons | reverse complement strand
CAGTTGCTTGCCCATGGTCGATGGTTCTCTCCGGCTTCCTGAAAGTGGCATTAAACACAATAAATCAATCAATGATAAATCCCCCCTTATTTGTTTTTGAAGTCTATATGTAGCTGTGGTTTGCAATTTCTTAGTATTATATTTAGACCAATAAAAAAGTGCATAGTTAACAAGAACGCTTTTTTTTCAGACAGTTATTACTGTCGGTCCGTCTACATAGGGTACATGGTTTCAAAGAAAAAAAATGAAGGCGTTTTAAACGGATTTTGATTATTTTCTAGGCATAATCTTGTTTCGGCTAGTTTTCATTTTCTGGTAATTTACACTTTTATTTTTTTTAAATCCAGTTTACATTTGTATTTTCTAATAAAAGAGGAATCTTAAAATAATATCACGTTATTTAAACCACAGGAAAACAAAAAGTGGAGTCGATTGCCAGTTATCTTATAAGTTAACTATATTTGAAGACCTATATATATTTCATGGAATAGGTATCGAACAAAAAAGGGGGTTAAATAACATAAGATTACAAATTACCTGTGTGATCACACACACCCTGTACATTTTTAGAATAGTACACCTTCCTATTAACGAAGGTCTGTGTTGAAAACTAGGAGTTAGCCGCAAAAATGCTGTACCATAACAGAGGGGGTGGACAGGGGTACGCCTATCCATTCTCCCGCCCCACTTCTCCTTTCTCCCACCCCTTTTCTCATTTCTCCCACCTCTCTTCACCTTTCCCCCTTCCCTCTTTTTTCTCCCCTCTTCTCCTTTCTCCCGCCCCTAATCTCCTTTCTCCCTATACACTGTCCGTCCTCTCATAACAGACGCACAGACAGGACAAAAAAAAAGCAATATACAAGTTCATTCCGTAACTAATCTTCCAGTATCTGCAATACTGGTATTACCAGTATTGTACCAGAATCTTCCAGTATCTGCAATACTGGTATAACCAGTATCATACCAGAATCTTCCGGTATCTGTAATACTTATATTTTGGCAATGACCAGTATCTTCTAGTATTGCAGATACTGGAAATTTCTGGAAGATACTGGAATACTAGTATTTACCAGTATCTGTACCAGTATTGCAGATACTGGAAGATACTGGTAATACCAGTATTGTGTACAATACTGGTATTACTAGTATCGCGGCCGGCTGCTTCATAATATCCATATATTGTAATGACTTTCCAGATTTGAATCCAGTAAGGCAGAACAATCGAAACAGTCTGATTCAAATAGATCTATGAGAGGTTCTGATGAATCAGAGGATAGTTTGGAAGAGGAGGAAACAGAGGAAAGTTCTGATGAGGAAGATCAAGACAAAAAGGCTGTCAGAGACCAGATGAGGAAAATTGGAGGAGGTATTTCTAAATCAAATTAGAGTTGAATTTAAATTAACTAATTGAGAAACTAACTAAAGTGAAATCTGTCTGAACTGAACCTTGAATACAACAGAATACTGTATAATAAACCAAACTTTAAAAAAAAAAGTCACAATGTAGGGAATCTTTAACAAATAGTTCATGGTACTGAGGGCCATTTGGGCCGAAGTTCTGTGAACTATTTGTTATATTATACTTCGCCTCCAAAAACAAGCCCAATTTTCTTCCGAAATAAAAATTCGAAAGAACCAGAAATAAATTTGACGTCATAATGGACCGGGCCCGGTCTATATACTGTTTTATTAAATAATATGATTAAAACAGCCCTAATACGTTTAAATCAGCCTGTATCATACAGTAGCTCTGCCCAGCTTAATATCTATACAGCTTTTCGGCCCCAGGCCAATACAGCTTTGGTCCGTATTGGCCAAAAAGCTGTACAGGTTACGGTTTGCAATCTTACTTCTGTTCCGACATTACATTCGCATACTACAATTCTTCATGACGTAATTATTACAAACATGTCGTCTGACAAGGCTGTCATTGACAGTGAGCCTGTTGCTTTCACAAATCTTGCATCAATTTGCAAAGGAAATTGGGAGCTTTGAGTTGGATTTCTATAATTTTGATGAGTTAAATTATGAAGAGCAATCGGAGTCCGACAAATCAGCAAATCTACCAGACGCAGACTCCGCAAGCAATAAATGTTAATAAAATTCTGTTAAAAGCATATTGGAAGTTTTCAACTGTTTCATCTAGACATGTACAATGACACTGGAGTCTGAAATTCAAATACCATGTGAAAATGATAAGGTCCGTATAGAACCAGCTTAGTAGGTCTTATATTTGTCGTATAAACAACATAAGTCAAATTATTTAATAAAGGTGTCATTAACTGGTTGTTTCTGTATTGGCCCCGTATAGATTCTCGATCAGTTGTATTGGCCCGTGGCCCTACGGGCCTGGGGCTAATACAACTGACCTTGAATCTATACCATGGCCAATACAGAAACAACCAGTTAATAACACTATAATATGGACCGGCTGGCTAACAAAGACAAATAGGGAAAATATAAACGTAAAGTATAATATTTGTAAATATAACCTGTATATTCCGAACATGTAAGCAAGGAGATTCAGTTTATAGACAGATTTCAATATGGAATGAGTGAATTTCTTTTACCGCCAATGAGCAATTTTCCAGCTATATCATGGTGAGAACAAGTTACATTACAATGAGATGATAATGATATCGACTTTGTACTGGACCAATATAGTTAGTTAGATTTATATAGTGCTAGCTCACTGAAACAACAGTCTGTAGGTAGACATGTCTCTACACTTGGACACATTATCATGTTGTTCTTACTCCTTAACTCTGCATGCTCAGCAGAAAAACAGCAAATATCAATTTTATAATCTTATGATTTGATTTGATCATGACTATAACCCACGATCTACCACACTCTAGACAAACATATTAACAGTTGCAACACCATTGCAATCAGAAACTAAATATATGAAATACCTTGGACGCAAATTAATAAATAAACAATACATGCATATTTATATTGATGATGGCTATGCATTTAGACACTGTGTATGTGTATTTTCCCTCGTGTCAAGGGTTAGGGTTAGGTTTATGGTGTTTAATGCCACTTTCAACAATATTTCAGTTATATCGTGGCGATAATCTGTAGTACAAATAATATATTGAACATGAGTACATAAAATGAAATAGTAAGTCATGACTTTATCATTTGAAATTTAGAAAGTTACCCATAATTCATTGCATGCTGAAACATTATATTTTATATCCTTTGAAATTGAAGATTCTGCGTCTGAGGAAGATAAGGATAAAGATAACGAAAAGATGAAGAGAAAACACACAGAAAGTAAAAGACAGCAGGTCAGATATATACTATGAAAAATACTCATTTCAAACTTCAATGTATGATTAAGTCAAAATTTATTGTGGAAAACAAAAAGCGTTGACAATATAACAGGACTGAGAAAACAAATACATAGTTATGTTGTGTTAATTCAAAAATAATGCAATATAGCAAAAAAATTTGTCATTTGGGATATTCCAATTACTTCTATCAATCAAATTAAATATCAAATGATACAACTCATATATTGCTTAATGTGTTGCTAAGCACCCATGACCCAAATCCTAAAACCACATCAGTGGTGTAATGGTTAGATAGCTTACCTTGAGTGCAGTAGATCATTGGTTTGACCCCAGGTCAGTTTAACCTAAAGATTATACAGTCAAATCTGCTTATTTACATACAGCAAATGTCAGAGCATATTATCCCATTAATACGGAGTATTCAATAACACGATAAACGAAATTCCAACAAGGGGAGATAATGCAGGTTGTTCATACAACACTATTCTCAAGACATCCATTGTCCTTGGAGTAAATAAGTTTCTCATAGGTATCATTTTTATGTTGATTTTTATTTATGAAATAAAGAACTAAAAATGTCCAGTTGTTTTTTATTTTCATCTTCCAGCTTTACATCCTTAATTGTGTATTATCGGCAAGTCAGAAATCATGTGATGATTGTTTATTTTTAAACAAATGTTCCACTGAAAAGTTGTGTTTATTTGGCTGTATTGCTTGTTTCTATAATGTTAAGAATTATGGTCAGCAAAAAAAAAACTTTTTCCAACATTGAAATAGTGTATTTATTATGAAATATTTCAGCTGCCATTCTGTTTTGAACAACACGAGGATATACGACCCCCCACAATGACCTTACCGAAATGACTTAGCAAATTTACAGCAATCAATCATAAATTTTTCACTCTTCAATTTCCTTACCAAAAATAAACTATTACCGGTAAAAAGAAAATATTTATTAATTATCGTCACGGTATATGTTTTCGTCTGTCATATGTTTTCATCTCATCCATTTTATTTTGATTTACACAGCGCACGTGTTATTTTTTACCTGTCTTCAGGTTTCTATTTCTAGATAGTAAACAGGATGGCAACGTGGCGTCTGTCAAAAATGTTTAAGATTGCTTTTAAAGACATAAGTACCAAAAATAGTGAACTTACCTACTGAACCATACTTTCGTAATGCCAAAAAATTACTTCATTTATAAAGTAGCTGGAAAAAAATCCTGAAAGGCTACATAAAATTTAACTATGTCGTCTGCATCTCAGACACCTGCTCTACCTGTCGTGTGATTGTCATGGTGTCATTGATCGTACTTGTAAACAAAAGAGCTGACTGAAATGTGCCGGTTTCTTATATAAAATGCACGTCAACAGCAGTGCATTTTGGTTTCAGCACTAAAAAAACAACAAAAGTGAACACAATTTTGAAAGTGGTCATTTTCAAACATTCTGTTATTTTATTTAGATGTAGTATGATTTATAGATGGCCAGAACCATGAAATTTTAAAACCAGCCATTTCCGGATTTTAAATTCATTTCCATCCCGTATATCGGCCCTGTTTTTTACTCTATACGAAAACATATGATGCCATTTTACTGACAGCAGACGTTGCCAGATAATCGAGAGTATATTAAAATTCAGGAATGGCTTTTCAAACAATCTTATGTACAAAGAAATATTTAACTAGCCATTCTTTGAAAATTCCAATCGTCATATGATTGAAGGGTTAACACTGTCAATCGCCAGATCGGAAAATCGATAATACGACGAAAACCCATAACACGAGGATAACTAAACATAAATGAACGGATTAGAAACTATATTATGTAATCAGACGATGTCCTAACTCAACCACATGGGCTAGGTGCATCCGAAAAAAAAATACTATATATACAAACATGTACTAATAAAATAGAAAATTCAAGAACAACTTTTTAAAATATTTTATTGAATAAATATACAATAATGTCCAATTTGGACATGTAAACTTCCAAAGCTACACTTCCTGTCCAAAATGTAGAAGAATATTCGATTATTACGAAGTATGCCAACTTTTTACCTGGATTTTTCCATCCAAATACACGGTATATATGCTTATCCGATATGCAAATAAACACAGGTTTTTCCCTTTAAATCTTAAGAAATGGTTTGGTGTTTTGCAAGAATATACGATTATCAACAATATTCTATTATACGATATTCAAATAGGTGGAGTCGACGGTAATTGGTATTTGCTGCTTCTTGGCTAAGCACGCAGCATTGAAGAGTAAGAGCAAAGACTAATTGGCTTGACATCAGGTTGATGACTGAGTGGATCGACGTGTCTATCCATGTGTTATTGTTTCAGTAAATTTGCACTACAAAAATCCAACTAAGTGTATTGGTCTATAGTATATAGATATAGATTATAACATGGCCATTTCCATATCGGTCCCAGTATCATCCCGAGACTTCCATATCAGCCCAAGGCGAGAGCTGCGGGCTGATATGGGTCGAGGGATGATACCAGGACCTATATGGAAAAGGCTATGTTATTATCTGTTTATCACATATTTAACCATGACTAAAATGAATAAATTGTAAATGAATAAATGAGTTTATGTTTATTCATCAACATATATAACAACAAAATAAATAACGTGTAAAAATCAACAAAATAATTCACTGCATTTATCACAGGTATTGAACATAACTTTTCAATAATTATAAATCAGACTTCCAATTCATATTATTTGTGTCATAAAAAATTATTGTCACATTTCCGTGGATATTTGAGTATGGGAATTGTGTTATTTTGGAGTTGGGCAAAATGGGAGCCAAAACGATAGCGGTTTGCTTATTAGAGTTATTATTAGTAACCATTGACTGGACAGAGTTATTACTGATGAAAATTAGAGTAACTGTTTTATTTTCATAGTTCTCAATAGTCGATACGATGGCGTAAATATCTACATTCGCCATCATTAAGATATCTACTGATGGAAGCTTGGATACATTTCAATGAATCGGGTTCGTAATCCTGTTTGAATTTCGTGCGCGCTGAAAAAAAATCTTGCCAGCTGCATGTACATTTCCTCGGCTCCAATATATTCAGGATTACGGTGTTCTCCCACTGTTGATAACCAATCCTTGAATATCCTTATGTTACTCTCAGTTTTATGTTTTGTATTGATATTTTTAATCTCCGTTTTATCCGTTTTTTTGTATGATGTTTGCATACTTGTCACAATGACGTCATCGACGCAGGGCACAATAACCGGTTATTTGCCCCGGGCACTGATATGGATCGTGCACGTCTTCGTTTATCACACATGCAAAACGGTACGGATAACGTACAAATATGTGATAAACAAAATTATCATCATCGTGTCATTGATATGTACCTTGTTCTGTCCATGATATAGATGAAAAATTGCTCACTGGGTGTTAAACAACAATCACTCACTCGTCCATAACTTTAATCAGAACTACAAGTATTAATATATTTCTGAGAGAAAAATATGTTAATATGTTAATGATTAATATTGATACGCTCTCGAATGGTAGAAGTATGAATAGGTTACGTACTAACCCACTTCAAAATGTTCAACAACATGGCTGCCATCCGGAAATAAATTAAAAGACAAATCACGTGACTTAAACTATCTCCAATATAATCAATACGCGAGTAGCAAATAAAGTGATCGATGCAACAAGAAAAAAAGAAGAAATACAGAACAATACACCTCTAGTCGATTTTTTTTTTCAAATAAAAATGAAACAATGAAACGAAAAATCCCGAACTCAAAGCAAATAACACTGAATCTTTAATCATTTGCCATTGCGCATTCTCATTCATTGTGATCGTCTGCTGCAAGAAATCCAAAGTTTTCAGCTGTTTTCTTCGGGAGCATTTCAGGTTGCAACTGCCTCATATTAAAGTAAAAATCAGAATGTTAATTAACTAGAATCATAGGTAATGTAAAAATGCATAAATGTTTTGTTGTTTTAATTTACAGCCTTTAGAAGTAGAAGCTCATGTAAAGAAAGGAGACAAGAGTGTGAGTGACTCAGAGTCAACATCTGGGTCAGAGACAGGAAGTACAGAAACTGACTCAGAGTATGCAATTGATACAAACTTTCAATAATGATTTGTTTATAATATTTTTTTGTACGTAACAAGCAAATACAATTCAAGTCACACAAAAGCTCATTAAATTATTTTAAGTTATCTCCCTTTGTTTGCAGTTTGAAATTTTAACATTATCAGATCTGATAAAACTGTTGTTAGATAAAACTGACATGCTATAGTTAACTATACCACTATATAGTTAGTGAGTGTCGTTTGATTACCAGTCTACAGGAGGCGTTTACAAATGTCTTGGCAATATTTCAGAATTGTCCCTAATTTTCAATTATTTTATATAATCTTGAATTCTAATTATATACTCGGTCAGGTAAATCGAAAGATTATAAAATTGGTATTTGCTGTTTCTATGATAAGCATGGAGCATTCAGAAGTAAAAGCAAAGACTGGTTGGCTCAGAATCAGGATGATGTGTTCTAGTAGAGTGAAATCTCTTCCAGAAGTTTGTTGTTTCAGTGAGCTAGCACTAAAAAAAACTATCTAAGCATTTTAGTCTTGTGCAAAGATTATTTCAGTGAAATGTAACTTATTCTCATGATGATATAGCTGAAGAACTACACATTTGGCATTAAACAATCACTCGCTCATTAAGAACAATAGGTGAACTTATTAAATATGCTGCAGCTATGTATTACATGTAAAAATAGGAACACATCAAGTTCAATGGACTTTCATTAAAAATTGTTCAAAATTCTTTTTACAGTGATGAGGCACCCCCAATACCATCAGGATCTATACCAAAAACAGCAGACGTTGGTACCTACGAAAATCCATGGGGATCTAAAAAGAAAACGAAATATGCCGACATTAATTTTGATCAGAGCCCTCCCAGAGGTGAGAAATCCCCATCCAATAAACATCCCAACTACATGACATCCCCTGATCATGAGGAAGACACAGATAGTTTGAGGGTTAACATGGGGACAAGAGGAAGTGGAAAATATAATAATGAAGGTCAAGGTGATTCTTAGGCTCACATTATATGTTTGAAAATGCTTGAAATAATATATCACATAAACTGCTACACTGTATCTACCGGTATATGTCACTTGTGTGTGTGTCTATGTTGTCAAAAATAAACTTGTAAAGGTGGGGGTCACACTATGCAATTTTCCGTCAAATTTCAAAACGATTCTACATCTGTGGCACAGGTACATTGAATGGCCAAGTGTTCACACAGTTCAAGGTTTTGGGGTTTGGGTTTATGGTATTTAACGCCACTTTCAACAATATTTTAGTTATATAGTGGTGGTCAGTTTTATTGGTGGAGGAAACCGGAGTACCCGATGAAAACCACAGACCTGTTGCAAGTTCAATTTTCCATTAGATTTTGATGCAGTTTTTAATTTCTTTTACCGTTCTCACTCATCAGGCTGTCAGATGGAAATATATTGCCAGCAAATTTGAAACAATGTTTTGATTTAGCTTTCAACATTGGACTTATTTTTGTATACACGATACAGATTTTTGTTGAAAGGAAAAATCTTATGGAATATTGGATGGAAAATTGTATCGTTTGGCTGCACCTTTATTTGATCTTTCACATTTATTTTGCTTATTAATGCATTATAAAATGTTTAGAATTTTCCAGAGATTAATTATTGATATTCATCAATAAAACAATTATTACAAACTTGTCAGAGATCTATTATACAGTGAAACGTGTCTAAATCGAACCTTCAATTATCCTGAATCCTGTTTAAACTAAACTTGAACTAAAGTCCTGCTGTAGGAAATGTTTGTTGATTTTAACCTGTATTAACCAAACACCTGTTTATTCTGAACGCAAAATTTGGTTCCAACGAGATTCGATTTAGACAGTTTTCACTGTACCTTAATCACACAATCAAAAATTTTGCTTGTAGGGAAAAAGTTGCTTAGAAGCTAATTTTGTTCTGTTTGTTTTTGCTTTTGCATGCATGTGTGTACTTCACTTGTTATTTATAGTTTTTACAATTATGTGTATTGACATGTGTATATACAAAGCATATTTTGGGGTACAAATATAGCGTTACATTTGCAGATCAAATGTTGTATCTGTGTCAGTGTTTGGTGTATTCAAACATTGGTTTAGTTAAAGTATTTGTCTGTCCAAACAAAATTCAAATTTATATATATGGAGCGGATGTGGTCGAGTGGTCTAGGGTGCTGGACATAAGGCTAAGCGATTGGTGCTGCAGTGTATCAATGGTGTGAGTTCAAATCCCGTGGAGGGAAGAACAAAAATTTGACAGCTCAAAATCTAATTCTAACACTGTTTGGTTTAATTTTCAGACGTATATACATCGTATTTTTATTTATTTTTTTTATATAAATGTGGTAGTTGGACTTACAACTACATATGCAATTTTGCCTATCACTACTATGAGTTCGAACCCCACTCATGACAAGGTGTACTAGATATAACTTTATGTGATAAAATTTTGTCAGGGACTTGCGACAGGTCTGTGGTTTTATCACATAATGTGACCAATGAAGGGATTTGCAAGGTGTCTTTAAAAAAAGTGGTGTTTCAAGTCTGACTCTACAGAACAGAACTAAATGCTCTTAAATCTGTGTAGATATGTTGTAGCATATTGTGGTTACTTGATGAGACATTAGTAATTCAATATGGCCTCCAGAGGCTGTTATGGTGTCTGATTGTAAAATGAATTAGATTTGTTTCATGCAAGGTCCTAAAGAATTCTTGTTGCTTTTTGGAGAGATCCAAAATCCAAGATGAATTCAATCATAAGCTTTATATAACATTGGTCTTAAAGGGAAATTGTGAAGTTTTTTTTAACTAATAGGGACATGTGTGGTTAGACTTATTGGGCAAAATTAAAATTCAATAAGTCATTTTGTTGCAAGTGAAACCTGAGAAATAGAAAAGCCCAGAGCACATAGTGATGCATATAGCACAATATAGATCATTGCTAGCAATTTCTAGCTGCAGATTCCTAATTAATAAATAGTTTGAATCCAGGAGAATGGTGACTCCGTTTTTTTCTTACTAACAGTTTTAATTTTTCACCAATGCACATTTATTATGGGAGTTTAACAAACAACTTTTCCAATGCATTTTATAACCTTCCATAACACATTAACCTAATTTTGTAGAATTTTTGTGCAAATTAATTCCATGTGCATTAATTATATATAGATATAGGTATAGCAGTGATATATAAATTTCTTCAGCATTTTCCAATATAACCTGTAGTCACTAAAAATCCTTTGGTGTTGTGACTAAAATGAACTTCTTAACAGATGAGTTATCTCCCATTATGGCACTTCTTGTACCTACTTTTAATTTTATGTTCAGTGTTGTTCAGCGTAGAGTTTGTAAATATATATGTTGTAATAACACCTTCATAGAACTTGTTGTAATAAACCCTTCTATGATATACATGTACAATAATAATAGATTCTTTATTTTAAGAGGGTAACACAGTTAACATAAAGCTAATCTTCCCTGTGGCCATCGAAGAATGAAAACAAATACAATAATACAATTGTCAATAAATTATAAGTAGGGTATACTTATAATTTGCATTCAAACCACATACACACAACATATTTTATATGGTATACACCTGTCTATAAAGTTACCTGTTTATTTGGCCTGTCTTAACAAAGCACCAGACAGGGTTATTGTTGTTACTTTTAGCTATTTGCAGCTTATATCATGACTTGCAGACATATTATGCAAACTGTATTATTATACCCCCGCTCCACCAGAGGGGGTATACTGTTTTACCTATGTCCATTCGTCCGTCCTTCCGTCCATCCAAAGATATTTTTCGTCGCATATTTTTCTCAGCAACTATTGATCGCAGAAATCTGATATTTGGTCACAAGCTTCATATAGGTATGCCATATTGTGGGAAGCGTTTCTGGACCCGTCAGATTTCTACTTCCTGTTTGCCGATTTAGTTGATTTGTATACACATTGAACATGTATGCAGGGGTATCATAAGTGAGCATTAGCTCACAGTTCATCTTGTTGGTGTAATGGTTAGATTGTTCTACTCAAGTTTGGTAGATCAGTGATTTAAGCCCTGTTAGATTGTTCTACTCAAGTTTGGTAGATCAGTGATTTAAGCCCTGTTAGATTGTTCTACTCAAGTTTGGTAGATCAGTGATTTAAGCCCTGTTAGATTGTTCTACTCAAGTTTGGTAGATCAGTGATTTAAGGCCTGTTAGATTGTTCTACTCAAGTTTGGTAGATCAGTGATTTGTTGGGGTCAATCCCAAGACTACAGAATTAGTATTTTCTGCTTCTCCACATCATTATGGAGTAAAGATCAAAGAGTGTTTGACTCAGAATCATGATAATGTGTCTGAGTGAAGCAACATATCTCTACCAACAACTGTTGTTTAAGTGAGCTAGCACTGTAAGGCAAAATAGTGTCCTATGTTAAGCTATATTTCCAATGAAAAACCTTAAATGGACCGAAAGAAGTCATCACTGTGCTTTATTCCATCCTCTGACTTTATCATATGAGTCAATTGTAAAAGAGGACAGTATTTCACGGCGGACACTATTTAATGATACACTAGTACAGTAAAGATCCAATTTAACGTGTTGTTCTAGTACAAAATGTACATCATTATTATCTCATTAAAATGTAGCTTGTTCTCACTATGTTATAGCTGAAAAATTGCTCCTCACTCATAAGTAAGGAAAAATCTGACAGTTATAAGAAAACTGAATCCTTTATCCTAGGGTAGGTGTCTGACTCTGAAACCATGTCACTGTTAGTTTTGTGAAGTTTATCTAAGAACTTAGACATTCTCTACCTCAGGCTGCCTTAGTTCAGTTGAAATAATGTACCAAGGAATTAAAATAGACCAGAAACATATATTGATAATTATAATATCCTGTCATTAGCACTTAAACCAAAATGTTCCAACTATGCTTGATCATAAAACAAGGGAAAAACTACTAAAATTAATCTTTTATGTTTTAATCAATAAATTTGTTTTAATATCAATTAACATTTAAATAAAAATACTTTTTTGTGCAGGTTATTGTGGGTTTTTTTGTTTTATTTTATCTGTATCACTGTTTGAGATCTAATTATCAAGAGGAGAAGGACTGGTTTCTCTTTAAACGGTCTAACTCTGCTGCATTTTTCGACTAAGTCGTATACGATCGCTTTTGACCTACTTTTGTAACTATGGACAATTTTGCCTAACAATTTTAAAGATGAATATATTTTCTAACTTTTTGACTGGAGAATAATACAAATTTGGTAAGAGTTCGGAGAACGGATTTAAAGCACTTGTAATAAGCAAGTCATTTAGTAGTTTGCTGATTGGTTACGTCCGAGATTGGTTACGTCCGTCGTCGTACGCCCCGCACAGACAAAGGGAGTTCGAGCATAACTGATAATATGATTACTTTTAATGGTATATCTGTTTTAACCTTTAAATTTTTTCGATATTCTCTTTAACCAAAGTATTATATGTTGTAAAGTTTTATTTTCAATGTATTATGTAATCTTCAGCTGAGCGACTGGAGGTATTAAATTCTGAGCAAAGTACCATTTCATCTATTACATATTAAGAAGTTATTGTTGAAGCCGTCCGTCTGTCCACAATTACTAAAAAATCTTCTCCTCTGAAACCACTTGGCCAATTAAGACCAAACTTTGGTGGAATGGTCCTTGGGTGATCCCCTTCCGAAATTGTGTCCAGGAGTCCCGACCTTCAACCAACATGGCCACTGTTACTAAAAATAAAAAAGGGGGGATGAAATTTTAAAACTCTTCATTTCTGAAACTACTGGGACGATTGGAACTCAACTTTGCTTAAATAATCCTTGGATAATCCCCTTTCAAAGTTGTATCCAGCAATACAGACCTCCAGCCAACATGGCCACCATGCTTAAAATAGAAAAAGGGGGATGAAATTTTAAATTTTTTTTCCCTCTGAAACTACGGGGCCAATTGGATCCAAGCTTTATTAAAATAATCCTTTGGTGATCCCCTTTCAAAATTTTGTCTGGCAGTCCCGTCCTAGGACCAAGATGGACGCTGTTACTAAAAATTAACGATTCCTTCCACATTAAGTAGGATGCTAGGTTTTACATGTCTTATCAAATCCTATAAAACCAATATATTTAGGTTATTTCAGTGAAATACTGTTCGTAGAAGAATATAATATTTGTGTTTCGTAGTGCATCTTTTTTTAAAGATAGTTCTTGATATGTCTGTCCTAAGCCAGGACATAGCAATCCATTTGTTGTGGGGTTTTGTGTTCAATGATTTGAAATGAGAGGTAGTTGTCGATTTTGTTGACCATCACTGTTTTTACTTCCTTTGAATAGTTTCAAGTGTCCCGCATGGGTCAAATTGTGCTGTCCTATTTGTAGATGTTTCATCGTTGTTATGTTGTCTACCTTTATTGTGTTTTTTGTATTGTTCCCTCAATTCGGCATTTTATGCTTCACTGATGTTGTTTTGTATATCTGGGGCCATCGTTGTCATGATCGTATGGTAGTTGGATTTACAATTACCTATGCAATCAGTGCCTATCACCACTAAAGTTGTTAGTTTGAATCCCACTCATAGCGAGGTGTATTCGATACAACATTATGTGATAAAGTTTGTCAGGGACTTGTGACAGATCTGTGATTTTCTCCAGGTACTCTGGTTTCCTACACCAATAAAACTGACCACCACAATATATCTGAAATGTTGAAAGTGGGGTTGATGCACAATAATCTTGCCAAAAAAGCCCTCTTTTTTTGTATTTTTGTTTATATTGTTATTTGATTATGAAATAGATGAAGATGACCCACTCTACAGCACTATACCAACACGAGCACTAAAAGACAATGATGCTGATGATGACATTCAAAAAGAAAGACCAGGCTTTTCAAATTTTTCAAATCTACCAAGGGGAGAGAGGTATGTTACATATAAAATAGTTATTGCATGTCATTTGAATGCTTGTAATATTTACATAAATGCTCCATTTTTTTAAATGTCAAAGCATGTGGAAAGAACACATTTGCATGCAGAATAAAACGTTTGCTATATTTAACACGCTTAGATGTTTTTGCTATATATAGCATTAATAAATGATACATGATTTTATACGTTTACTATATTTTACAAGCATAGATGTTTTGGCTATAAATAGCATTCATAAAAGGTACATAATTTCAGTTTCATATCTTTATTTATTATGTTCAATACACAATAAAGGGGTTAGTTTGAGGGTAAAAGCCATCATTTCTGCTGTAGACATGAGAAAGATTGTTTTGGTAATCAGATATTTGTATACAAATTGCAATGTTTGCATGGTAGCAAGAGATATTGACTTATGCATAAGACATTTGTATTTTTATCAAGTTTGCTTTGAAATGAATAGTTCACGAAAACAATAAGATCTTGTAAATAAATCAAAATTTAAACATGGACGATTAATTTTCTTCTTTTTGTAATATATGAAATGAAAGAAATCGTATTTCACTTATTTTTTTTTTAAAGAATTGTATCTTAGTGAAACAATCTTGACTGGTGATAGAATTACAGTTTATTAATGCAAATTCTCTTGTTGCCAAATATATTAGTATTTAAACACAAATAACATAACATATCAATTGATGCTGAGAGGCTGTCATGGTCGTGATCGTATGGAAGTTGGATTTACAACTACATGTGCAATCAGTACATATCACCAATAAAGTTGTGAGTTCGATCCCCATCCAGGTGGGGTGTACTTGATACAACATTATGTGATAAAGTTTGTCAGTGACTTGAAGCAGCTCTGTGGTTTTCTCCTGGTACTCCAGTTTCATTTACCAATAACATTGACTGTCACAATATAACTGAAATGTTGTTGAAAGTGGCATTAAACACCATAACCATAACCCTAATGGCTATTCCACTCTATTAGCTTTATATATATACCAAATCTTACCTGCTTCATAAAAATGTTAGAAACATTTTAGTCAAATCAAACTAAAGGGTAAATGAATATATGAGCAGCACATTTTAATGTAATCAGCAATAATGGAAGGGTGAAAGGGAATAAAATCAGATTGTCATCGTATACATGTAGTTGAGTCTGAAAATATTTTTATAAAATGACAATATACACAATTGCCAATAATTTTGTCACAATTCTAATTATTGAAACCATCTTCAGTAATGAACATTTGTGAATTCTGGGTTATAAAATCAGTTTTTTAAATGTTTTTTTGACCTAGCTAAGAATGTTTAATGCTATTCCAACACATGTAGTATACAATGGCAGTAATTTTACAAAGTAAAGGATAAAAATGTAATTTTCCTTTCCTGTGCTAAATCAAGAAGACATTGTAAGAGTTTTAAAGAAGTTCAGAATTTCATAGAGATTGTAGTCTGTTAAATATTCAAATTTTGTAAGAAGTCTTTATTTTACAGGACATTTATTTGCAGACTATAGCTGATTTCAGTATCACATATATTTTAGATTTTTTTTTGTAAATACAATTGTTATAATTAGCGATTTTACCAGTTTAATATAGAGATGAGTTAATCACTTTGCTCATTGTAAAGACAATCACAGATTACCCAAGTTGCAAGATATTCAGAACATATTTTTGATATGAATACAAAAACAATAACAATAATATAGAACAATGAAATAATTGCCGAGGCTTCTACTCACAAGAGTGTAATAAGATACTCAAAGAGAAAGATATCAAATCTGAAAAAATGAAAATATATCCTTTAAAATGAAAACCACCACTTGTTAACTAAAATAGATACTAATACTAATATGAAATGCCAGTTCAATTTAAGCCTCAATTTCAAGTACTTTTTAAAGTATACAAGAAAATTGAATAATGTATTTTGCATTTCATATCTACAAAATTAAATTTTCTTTTATACTTTAAATACTACTTGAAATTGAATTTTGTAGATATGAAAGTGCAAAACACAAAATTCATCAATTGATATTATTTTTCCAAATGAGGAGAAATATACATGTAGTTGTTTTTAAATGATGTAAAGAGATAAACTGATCTGTGAAGGATTATTGTGTAGGTGAAATTCTCGTGGGAAACATTGAATTAATTACATTAGGTATTAATTGAAATACTAATTCCTACTGTTTGTATTAAATATCAATATGTTTGGTAATTGGAGAGTTTTCATTGACCAGTTACAAGTGTAAAGGTTGTTTCAATTTGTTGTAAATTATCTGCTGTTCAGAAAGAGTTATTTCCCTTCTTTTATGCACAAGAAATGTTATTCTGTAACAAAAAGTCATTTAAATATGTATATGATTTAATCACTGTTACAGAGGAAACATAATTAGAAAAAATGTGTTTTGGTTAAATGATTTATATATTAATTGTTTAAAACAGAGAAAAATGGCTTTTCATCAGCATTTTTACACATAAAGAAACAGAATTACACTTGTAGTACAGTTGCAACCTCCAATCCCTAATTTAAAAAGAAGATAATTATTTTCCTTTCGATATAACTATGAAGTAAATATTAGTTTATAAGAACATGGTACAATGCTATTGATATAACTATGAAGTAAATATTAGTTTATAAGAACATGGTACAATGCTATTGTAGGGTTAGGGTTATGGTGTTTAATGCCACTTTCAAAAATTTCATTTATATCGTGGCAGTCAGTTATATTGGTGGAGGAAACTGGAGAAAACCACTGATGTGCCGCAAGTCACAAACTCACAACTTTAGTGGTGATAGGCACTGATTGCATGGTAGTTGTAAATCTAACTACCATACGACCATGCTATAGCAATACATAATACAATACAAAATGTATATATATAGTCACAAAATTACAGAGAATAACAAAAATATGGTAAAACAAATAATTTATTCTTGTAATTTTTTCTACAATGTTAGCATGTAAGTAATGTTGATGTATTGTGTGTTAAGCCTGCTATCAGGTGTGCTATGTTCCATGTTAGATATTGTCTTGCTCCCCCCCCAATGATAGAATTTACATAAATTTACATCTTCAAATTGACTGTGCTAAGCCTAATATCAGGTGTGCTACGTTCCATGTTAGATATAGTCTTGTCCCCCATCTTTTCTTATCTAGCCCCCCTTCTTTTTATTAAATGATAGAATTTACATAAATTTACATCTTCAAATTGACTGTGTGCCAAGTCTTATATATCAGGTGTGCTATGTCCTATGTTAGATATAGACTTGTCCCCTATCTTTTCCAATCTTGCCCCCCCCCCTTTCCATCTTTTTATTAAATGATAGAATTTACATAAAATTTACATCTTCGAAATGACTGTGTGTGCTAAGTCTAATATCAGGTGTGCTATGTTCCATGTTAGATATAGTCTTGTCCCTCATATTTTCTAATCTTGCCCCTTTCCCCCCTTTCCGTCTTTTCCATAAACTATAGAATTTACATAAATTTACATCTTCAAATTGACTGTGCTAAGCCTAATATCAGGTGTGCTATGTTTCATGTTAGATATAGTCTTGTCCCCCATCTTTTCTTATCTAGCCCCCCTTCTTTTTATTAAATGATAGAATTTACATAAATTTACATCTTCAAATTGACTGTGTGCTAAGTCTAATATATCAGGTGTGCTATGTCCTATGTTAGATATAGACTTGTCCCCCATCTTTTCCAATCTTGCCCCCCCCCCCTTTCCATCTTTTTATTAAATGATAGAATTTACATAAATTTACATCTTCGAAATGACTGTGTGCTAAGTCTAATATATCAGGTGTGCTATGTCCTATGTTAGATATAGACTTGTCCCTCATATTTTCTAATCTTGCCCCCTTCCCCCCTTTCCATCTTTTCCTTAAACGATAGAATTTACACAAATTTACACCTTCAAATTGCTATTTAAGACAAAACAAACTATTGTCTCTATGTTCATGCTTGATATTGAGTTTGTTGTTAGAATGGTTGTGATATAATGACTTACCTATGTGCAGAAGATCACCCTTACCTTCTACTTACCTCTGTGCAGAAGATCACCCTTACCTTCTACTTACCTCTGTGCAGACGATTACTCTAGCCTTCTATCACATTTCACATGTTTCTGCTGTTGTCTTGTTTCAGTTGAATGTTATCACATGTTTGTTTATCATGATGATATATCATGCATACCAGGGTATATTCATTGTAACCTCAGATGTTAGTAAAACAGATTTAAGTTTCAACATTTTAATAGTAGATCATATCAAATTTGATTGAAACTGTTTGTATTGAGTTACAAATATTCTTTAAGCTTATTAAGATATCCTTGCAACTCACCTAGATGAGTCCTGGACTCACCATTTTCAGTTGTGTCTCGCCAAAGTTTTCAAATTTTAGATTTTTGCAATGTTTAGACTCGCCAAAATTTTCAGAAATGTCTTCTGGACTCATCTAAATAATTTGCTACAAGTATCCCTGTCATATATAATGTATGTTGTACCAGATATATACTAAAATGTTCTAATGAAGAAATTTCTGTAGCTTTTCAACTCACATTGTCAAATGCTATAGAGAGATTTTGTAAGTACTTGGAGTTTGTCTGTCCTTATCACTGTGAAATTTGATTGCTGGATTGATCTAAAAATATAAAATGTTTACCCCTAATTCAAATAAGACATCATGGAAGAGAATATGTTGTAGCCATATTAACCATAACTTTCCGAATTTGATCTTGGTGGTCTTCAAAATAGATGTTTTTTCGTTTTATTTCGATCTGAGATTAAACATGGACACCTAAGGGATTAATAGATTTTGATTTTCTGAAATATTATATATGAAATTACTTGGATTTATCAGCTTAAATTTTACAGGAATGTTCTATGGGTTGTCCTGAAGATTTTCCATTTGAATGCAATCCATTGTTAAATTTGGTTGATGCCACACAATGGTTTCTTCTTGTCGATAATTTTTATTGCATTTAGATTTCTATTGACCTCACCTGAGAGAGGAAGAAAACAATGTAGTAATCATTAGGCTGATCGTATTGAAACTTTGCAGAGGTTATCAATACATCTCTGAATAATCCCAAATACATTTCTCTCTTTATGGCAACAGAATAAGTGAGTGATAAGAGGCTCTACAGAAAGATCTGGGTTGTATTCCTTGTAGTAAAAGCTACATGTAGTAGACTGATCAAATTAGCCTTAAAAGGATAAAAGGACCACATTAACAGGCATTACTGATCAAATTAGCCTTGAAAGGATAAAAGGACCACATTAACAGGCATTTACATTTATGGTGTTTAATCCACCTTTCAACAATATTTCTTTATATTGTGGCGGTGAGTTTTATTGGTGGAGGAAACCGGAGTACCCTGAAAAAACCATTGACCTGTCGCAAGTCATGGACAAACTTTATCACAAAATGCTGTTACGCCAGAGTGGGATTCANAAAGGATAAAAGGACCACATTAACAGGCATTACTGATCAAATTAGCCTTTAAAGGATAAAAGGACCACATTAACAGGCATTACTGATCAAATTAGCCTTTAAAGGATAAAAGGACCACATTAACAGGCATTTACATTTGTGGTGTTTAATCCACCTTTCAACAATATTTCTTTATATTGTGGCGGTGAGTTTTATTGGTGGAGGAAACCGGAGTACCCTGAAAAAACCATTGACCTGTCGCAAGTCATGGACAAACTTTATCACAAAATGCTGTTACGCCAGAGTGGGATTCAAACTCACAATGTTAATGGTGATTGGTACTGATTGCATATGTAGTTGTAAATCCAACTACCATACAATCATGACCATGACGGCTGCCATTTACATTTATGTTATTCATTGTAAATACTAAACATATACACTGTATTCCATCACATATTATCTATATTTAACATCCCTTTCATCATCGTAATGATTTTCATTTGAACAATTTGGTAAATTTGACTTCACAAATTTTATATGTTGACTAAACTTGTTAGCACTAAAAACAAGGGTTATACGCTGCTGACAAAATGATGTTCTACAAGATATAAGAACCAATAACATAAATAATTTAAACAAGTTGATTCTTATTTTTCTTGCAGTTTTGTGGAAGACATGAATGATAGGTACTGAGTTTGACCTTTCAATATAACCCTTGTCACTATACAATTTGACCCTTTGACCTAATACATTTTAACAGTTGTCACTAATTTTACCCTTTTGATCTAACTCATCATTGTTTTGATGAACTCACATAGCATCCACTTATTGGAGAATACATGCATGAATGTTTCGTGTACTCTTCTTTAAGTGTTTTAGAGAGCACATGTTCTTATTGTGAACTTTTTAGTAAATAAAATAGTTTCTTATCAGAGAGATTTTCAGTTTGGAATTTTTATTGTGTTTGTAATAATGCTTTATCAATTACATTTATAATGTTGTGCTTTTAATAACTGTTGTATCCAGACATATCTGTATGAATTATGATCTTTGATCCTCAAACAGTTTAAATTTGATGATACATGTATATAAAACATTGTAATTTTGACATGCATGACATGTCTGCCAGAGAACAAAATTTTGGCATTGAATACACCGAAAATGTAACCTTTGTAAAATAACAAAACGCCCAAAACAATGGTACAGTGACTCGCTCAACTGAACCCTGCATGCTCTTGATTCACACTATTAATAGGTTCTCTATCGGTACGTGGCAATATATGTGATAGATAAATGTATCCATTTTAATTAAATTGGGTTAAAATTTATTTGCACTAACAGTTGGGCTAAGTAAGAAATTTCAAGGCCGTTGGTGCTATTGTAAGGATGTACCCGTAATTATTTTTCCTCCTATTTTCACATCCCCTTCCAGGAATTCTTTGTAGGTTTTATTAAAAGATGTATAGTTTGATTTTTAGCTTGCCTCTGTTTTTTGAAGAAAATTCATTTAAAGACCTTCCTTGGAACCACTGGTCAAAATTAAGCCAAACCTGGCAGGGATTGTCCCTTTAAAAATTATATCCAGCATCCCTGACCTACTTCAAAGATGATCGCTGTTACAAACGTTTGAAATTTCTTGACTGGAATGAACTGAAATTTAAACTGGAGTTACATTATAATAAGTTGTTCAAAATGTATTCATGGTTCATTCGTTAAGTATGTGATTTTGCCAATGTTTTGTTGAATATTCAGATTAGGAATTTTAGGAATCCAATTCTATAGACATCTATAAAATTTGTCCAAAAGATGCAAAGTAAAATTGTGTGAATTCAATGTTGAACATCAACTTTTTCTCCAAAGAAGCTGAATTGAAAGTAAACTGTTTAGGTGAGCGATTACTTTAAACATATTTTATTGTTCTATACTAAACAATTGGATAGGACACAAGTTTCACAACTTAGAAAGGTCTTCTGGTATTACAGACCCACTCATCATGAAACCTTCTTGTTACTATGACTAATTTCATACTACAATGTCGATTTAACACTATCCTGCATTGCCCCTTTATTTTAAACGAAATCTGACTTTTTAAGAATTGTTGCAGTATAATTTGCTCTAGTGCTCGTTAATCTCATTATTTGGCCCAATTCATTTTGACCAAAGTCCAAATGTGATTTTGTTGTAACTTGACATCCATCTGTCTTCTGCATTCAACCGTTTGAATTATGTTCTCATGTAAGTAGGGATCATTTGTCAGCTCTTGTTTACTTACTACAGTTACACTGATGTCTATTGTGGTATACAAATAGTAAGCATTAAGTAATTATACCCCCGCTCCCCGAAGGGGGACGGGGGTATACTGTTTTACCTCTGTCCGTCCGTCCCAAGATATTTTTCGTCACATTTTTCTCAGCAACTATTGATGGCAGAAATCTGATATTTGGTCACAAGCTTCATATAGGTATGCCATATTGTGGGAAGCGTTTTTGGGCCCATCAGATTCCTACTTCCTGTTTGCCGACTTTGTTGATTTTTATACACATTGAACATATATGCTGTTTTTCGTCGCATTTTTCTCAGCAACTATTGATGGCAGAAATCTGATATTTAGTCACAAGCTTCATACCCTATATCGTGGGAAGCGGTTTTTGATCCGTCAGGTTCCTACTTCCTGTTTGCCGAACAGCGGGGGTATCATATGTGAGCATTAGCTCACAGTTCATCTTGTTATATCTGCAGTATTGTTAAAAATGCTGTTATATATAGTGACAACCGGAACCTTTTAACCGTAATGGGAGCGGGAGGTTTGGCAACGTGAAATCTGATTCAACCCACCATTTCTTTGGAAATGCCTGTACCAAGTCAGGGCAATTGCGATTTTCCGGTTGTTGACTGATTTTGTCTGTTTATTGATTTATGAGTTTTCCCTTTCCCTTTGTAAGATTGCTCAGTGTTCGGTAATTTTGTTATTACCCTTATCTGCACTAATATATTGCTGTTCGGAGGGTGACTCCATTTTATCAAAGTTACCAGAATGAATATAATTTGCATATCATTATTCTTTAATTTGTTTACCAATTAGTAGTATTAAATATACATGTACATTTGTACTGTCAAACCTGCTTTAGTGACCACCCCTATTAAGTAATAACTTGTATTGTGTGACCTTAATTTTAAATTCCTTTTACAGTGCATTTCATATTAAATAAACCTGTATTTAGTGACCACCTGTCTTATGTGACCCTATTTCAATCTTCCCTTGCATGATCACATAATAAAAGCGTAGAAATCAAATTTAGTCCGTACGACGCATTTCTGGAATAACACTCAAAATCGAAAGCTTGTAAAGCCATATAAGGCATGTTTGGCTGTAGTTACTTTCATTTACTTATTGTTTTAAGATATGGATCATATACTATTGAATTAGATAGACTATGCAGAGTCTGAGAGCCTTGCATGTCTACCATAATGTCTGTCGTGTTTACCCATGAGTGTATTTAATGTCTGTGTTGTGTTAAGATTAAGCCTAAAGATATGTTTATTAACTTGTAGATGGCGATCTAAAATTGCTTTATTAAGTCAACTTTTCATTTTATAGATTGAACTGAAGTAAAAAAATTTATACAATTGAATTTCTTGTTTCACCTTTGATATAGATGAAACTGAGCATTTATGTCCTTAATTAAGCAAGCCAATTTTATGAAAATACATCAATGTTTTTGCCATTTGTTTTTATATGTATGCGACCACATGTTGTGTCTTATCAGTTTTCTGAACATTTCTGATAGATGAGGATAGAATGCATTATAATTTCAATAGGTGTTTAGAAAATCCATTTGAAATTTTTGTATATTTTTGATAGGATGTGGATGTATGTTAAATAATTTTGTTTCAAAAGAGACAAAAGACGGGACGAGTATTGACTCTCAATTCACATTAGTTTTTGGTTAAAATGTGCCATTTCAAAACAGTATATGCAATGTATAAACCTCATTTAATCATATATATATACACTATATATACATGCTTGATATCTTTGTAATATTTTATAGGGAACGTATAATGTTTGAAAGACACAGACAAGATCAGATGGACCGTCAACCTCCACCACCCCTTCCAAGTCGTCAAGAAAAAGATTCCAAGACGTGTGCTGTGATGTAACTGTTTCCCCTTAGATTGTTCAGTGTCATGTATGTCTTGGAAGATCTCTTTATAATAGTATTAGCCAAAATGAATCATGTCACACGTAGTTGAGTAATCTAATGAGTTGATATAATGCCACCAAAGTTTTGTAATTCTGTCCATTTGTATTTTAAAACTAAATGTGTTATTAGCCAACATGAATCATGTCACACATAGTTAAGTAATCTAATGAGGTAATTCCGTCCATATGTATTTTCAGATTAATTGTGTTACCCCAAAATTTGCAATTCCTTCCTTTTGTATATTAAAATTAAATGTGGACTATTAGTTCCAGAGGGTATCACATGCCCAATAGTCAATGTTTCAACACTGACATGATTTATTTGTTATATTTATTACTGAAATTGACAGTGCCTTAATAATGTAATTATTATTTTAAATGAAGGTTCTCCTCTCCCAGGCATAGGTGACATTTGCCGCTTTTGGCTACCCTGTTTAGGCACTTTTGTATTTTTGCTTGCAAAGGTTTTAAAATTATATGGCTTTCCAATTTTTTTCACTTTATCCTACCTGATGAAGTTTATTCCAGAAGTGCATCATATGCACTAAATTAGATATCTACGTTTTATGCAAACTTATCACTTTACCAGTATAGCAGTAATTGCGACCAAAAAAGTTGCATAAAAAAAACCCCAATTAATGATGCATCGCAAATTAAGAAATATCCCTTTATCAATAAAGTATGGGAGCATTTAATTTCTTCATAATGTGTCATCTTTCACTTTCCAAAAATACTAAAGTAATTTTATAAATTGCGCTATACTGGATAAGACTATTTCTTTTATAGTAGTGTACTTTAAAATTAACTTTTCAACATGGACACCAGAGCCAAAAAAGCGTTCTAATCAGCAGCAAATCAGACACGTTGTGAGGTTTGTTCTGGTTATAAATCTGTCCAATATTCTTTTCATCTAATTGTTTTGTCAGTTGGGAATGTTCCTCGGTTGTTTCCTACAAAGTATTTCTTGTTCTAATAGATATTTTAACGTGGGTCTATTACTATGTTCTGATTTCCTGAAATTTCAAAAGTCTTCCGAAAAGCTATTTTTGTATCAATGGGATGGCTGTTATTGAAAGACATAATTTAACATAAGACCTTATACAAACAAATGTCATAATAAATCTTACAAACTAATAATATGATTAAACAAATGATTACAAGGTCCTGTATCAAGATTGCCTTTGTTTGAGTTTATGGTCAATTACAAAATGTACAATGTACCTGACATTGATGCAATATTGTATGGAAATATGCTGTTCAAATACTTCAATTACCAGACAATTTCAAACCAGATATGCCAGTGTTGTATGAATAAACCAACATTTTCTCATCTTTGGCATATATATTTATATATATAGCTGAGATTGTCTGATAAGATAGATATTTCAAACAAGTATATTTTCTGTATCAAACTTGTTTGTGATATGATTTCAGTATATCTTACTAATCAATCTCATCTATTTATATACTGCAGGGGCGGATCCAGGATTTCCAGTTAGGGGGGGCGCACTCAAAATAATGGTGCCGAGCAGAGCGAGGCGCGAAAATTTTTGGGGTATTTCGTATGAAAAATCACGATTTTAAGCAAAAAAATCATATTTTTTCCAATTTTAGGGGGGGCGCGCACCGGGTGCGCCCCTGTACTGTATATGTTTGGCCTTTGAAGGATTTACAGATTAGTGTGAAAATAAAAATAATCTGTTTTTTTAGTAATTTTAAAACCTTAGAATTCAACCTAGATTTGAATTATAGTTTTAGAAATATATTTATTGTTGTTTCTGAATATAATGTGATATTTTATTTTATTTTTCAATTAAAATATTTCTGCAGAAAATATGTGTTTTTCTTATCTTGTAATAGGCAAACAAATACTGAACTACTTACATACCCAAGAGACCAAGAAGATGATAAAAGTGATATGAATGATTAATTGATTGAAGTTGTGAGCAGTATCTCAGTTATATTATAAATGTTATATAATTGTATAGTGCAACCTTGGGAAAAGAGGATGAATCATTAAAGGCCTGCATCTAATTGAGATTTTTTCAAGTTATTTTGGATTTTCGGTAGTAAATTTTCCAGTTTTAAATAGCAATAAACATGCACCCCATCAATTCATCATAAAATAGGTACACTAGTTTGTATATTTAAATATCTGAATATTAAACAAATTATGTGCATCAAGTGCAGGGTATAATTTCTGGTCCTCATCACAAACTGGTTGCAATTGAATGTTACTCAAATGGCAATATTTTCTCTTTTACAATAGATTTTTTTTCTTTCCTCTATCAGTAACAAGACTTTTACCAGGTTTGAACTGCTTACCCTTCATGGTTCATACCCCCCTCCACCCGTTCTTTCCTCTATCACTAAAAATGTTTCCCGGGGCCTCTGGATTGTCCATTGTTCTATGTTGTGTTTTGTGTCTTGTGTTCAATGTTTCCCGGTGCCTCTGGATTGTCCATTGTTTTATGTTGTGTTTTGTGTCTTATGTTCAATGTTTCCCGGGGCCTCTGGATTGTCCATTGTTTTATGTTGTGTTTTGTGTCTTGTGTTCAATGTTTCCCGGGGCCTCTGGATTGTCTATTCTTCATTGCCTTCTGCAGTTTTCTCTAACGTTACAAAAAAATAAAATCGTTGGCATGCATGCTCTGTATTTAGGTCAGCAATAGGAGGCAAAAAATCAGTTTCCTTTGACTTCTCTGTCCTTTCTCATGCTTTTACACAATCTTCCTCTACATATTTCTACTCGTCTTATATTTGAGACATGCATATTAATATAAAAGCGTTCAGAAAAAAAATGTATACTATTTTGAAGGGTAGGACAGTTAGACCTGTTAAAAGGTTTGGCTGATGCATCAATTGGATTTACAACTACCTGTACAATCAGTGCCTATTGCCACTAAAGTTTGAGTTTGAATCAACTCAAGGTGAGGTGTACTTGATACAACATTATGTGATAAAGAGTGTCAGTAACTGGTGGCAGGTCCATGGTTTTCTCCTGTACTCCAATATTTTGCTACAATGAAACTGACCACCATGATATAAATGAAATATTTTTGAAAGTGGCATTAAACACCATGACTGGATTGCACAAATTATTTTTATGTAAATTTCAAGTAAATTTAAGTGTGAAAAACGGTTATCTCTTCTATTTTTTTCTCTGTTGGTTTTTGTTACTTATGATCATTGTTTCTTTACATCAGTGCAGGCTTTTACTGTTTGTTTATACATGTATTGTCGTTTGATATCCAATTATCGTAGGGGGGGGTTGGATCCCATTAACAAGTGTAACCCAGCCACATTTGTGTGCCTGTCCCAAATCATGACCTGGATTTCCAAATCCTTGTGTCCTGTTCTTTTTGTATTCAATGGCTTCATGGGAGAGATGGTTGTTTGTTTTGTTGATATTGACAGAATTGTTGACCATCAGTATTTAAACTTTCTTTTCATAATAATATAGCTGAACAAATGTTTTATTGTATTAAACTCATCTGTATCAATACTGTGAAAACATAATAATGTTCCTCTTTCTAATTCATGCAGTACAAGTTCCCACTCAAAACAGCTGCATGTCAAGGACTTCTTTGGTGTTGGTTTTCTTTTTTTTTGCAATACAGTATGTACACATTTAAAACGAAGGTCATATATAGACATCACCTTAAGATAACAGGGGCCGTCGTGATCGTATGGTAGTTGGATTTATAACTACCTATATATGCAATCAGTGCCTGCGAGTTCGGATCCCGCTCAGGCGAGGTGTACTCGATACAACATTATGTGATAAAATTTGTCAGTGACTTGTGTTTCCTCCACCAATAAAACTGACCGCCACGACAGCTGAAATATTGTTGAAAGTGACGTTAAACACCATAACCCTGACCTTATAATAATATCAGTTGCATGTCGAGGATTTATTTAAGTTTTATAGTCAATAAATATATTTCATAAGATGAAGCCGTTAACCTAAATCTGAGAATTGTGATAGAAACCACTTAACACCACTCTGTAAAATATATAGTCAATCAAGATGACACCGACACCGTTAAATGATGGACATCATATTCATATTACCTATACTTATTAAAGTTATATCGATGATAAATTACCAAACACGTATTTGGATTGTGTTTTTTTTTCTCTTTTACTAACAGATTATCATAAATTGTACCCAATAATATACTATCTTGGTAATGTTTTTTTTATAAATAAAACTAGTAGAGCTATTACATGAATTTGCTACAGAAACACAGGCCCGCAACTACCATAGAGGCAGACGAGGCAGTTGCCTCGTCTG
This sequence comes from Gigantidas platifrons, assembly GCA_002080005.1. NCBI lineage: Eukaryota > Metazoa > Mollusca > Bivalvia > Mytilida > Modiolidae > Gigantidas > Gigantidas platifrons. Next base: position 491,570 of record MJUT01041170.1, on the reverse strand, counting down.
ATTTTCTGGAGAGAGAAAAAAACAAAAACAAGAGAGAGAAAAAAGGGGGAAGAAGGTCTGGTTGAACCGGTATTTTGTTCTATGATTATATATTTCCCGCAGAAAGTTGCAATTGTTCACAAATTTGAAAGAATATATCAAATAGATTTCGAGATTTGTATTGAAGACATCGTCATTTCGAAGAACAAGAGAAAGGTAAACAGTAAGTGTTTCAAATAGTTATTTTTCAAGTTGCTACCCTGCTAAAAGAAAAGATAATTGATTCTGTGTTTAGGGGGTGGGGGTGGATCCGTCCTTGTTTTTTTCCATTTATTTTGCAAGTGGTCCGATTTGGTGGGTCTCTAACTCTAAGTCTAGGACTTTCCATAAAGATCTTTTATTTCTTGAATGAACAATAATAGACCATCATACATGTACTACTGTAAAATGTGTGTGTAATAATTTCATAGGCTTCTCATGAACATTTAGAAATGGTCATTTTCCAATTACTTTCAAGTGTCATTTGATCAGATGAAAGGACGTATCATAAAAACTTAAACTAAGTTTCTTTAGATGATATCAACATGCTACAACAGTTGCGCTAATGGAGCTGTAGATGTATAGTGTAACTGTTCATGGAGTCCGTCCTTCCATAATTCCGCAAATATTCGGAACACCTCCTAGTTCGATCTTCCGACAATGTCTAATTCCCATATCATTTTCCAAGAAAAAAATATTCAAATACGAGCCAGTAAAAAACGATAGTAACTATAGTATATGAAGCTTCCCAATAGTATAATAATCGATAAATAAAAATACGTTACTTTGGGTCGTTTAAGTCACAATTTTCGGCCGTGGGGCCTTAATCGGCGGTCACCATACCACTGTCTCCCCTGTTTTAAACCCTTAGTTACGGCCCTGAGAAAATATTTGCGTCACAGAAATGTAGATACAAACATGTACGTTCCTTTTAATCTCCAAATTAGGGGCATTCAAGTGAACAGTGTGAACATTATACATGGGATAGAACAATTCCTATTTATTTCCATCAAACAGCATACCACAATACGTTGCTTGGATAAAATACCGGTACAAATGTATGTCTATGCATTACTTCATTTGTAAACTTCGTGGGTTATTAGTAAATTGTACATTGTCACAGTGTTATTTTGACAGGTTTACATATCACACAATGCACACATTTAAGACAGATGATAAAATCATAAAAATAAAATTGGTTACACGGTTTTTAACGTTGGAAACATCTATATTCATTAAAAATAATAAATATATCAAAAATTCATAAATATGCGATGCGCAATTAAAACGTGCCAACACATATATATTGCTACGGATGCTCCATCAATAAGACTTACTTTCCCATCCTAAAACCACATGTTGATGAATTATCGTCTGCTCGATTTTGACAGCATATATTGTGTGCAACATTTCCCGCAATGGTAAATATAAATTACCGCCTTTCCCATCAACATATACTACCGTATTTGTACCATTTTTTTTATACATACCAGAATCGGAATAATTCATGGAAGCCATATACTGTGTTGTGAGCTTTAACATGGGTTACTAATATTCGCCAACCCGCATTAATACTCACAACACAGTACGACGTTGCCTTTATTTGACGACCTATGATTGGATAAAATTATTCTTAAAAATAACGATAGAAAGGAGAGCCATAGATGGAAATCTAGAGAATACTATTAAATACGCTTAACCTGGCCAGGTGAAAATTCCATTCATAAAAATAACGATGCAGACGGAAAATTACAGAAGGTCAGTGGGCGATGCTTAATTTTGTGTAGTGACCATTACGTATTTAGCCTTAGAACTTCCAAGAAAGACCGTCAAACATAGTTCGTGGAAAAAAACTTAGTTATTATATAGATAGGTGTGAATTATGGAGATTTATCCGTGAAATAAATTCCGATATTTCAGTGAAATATCAGTTTTTTCCCGCCAGAACTACTTTTAGACAACTATAAGTGTAGTGGTTACGTCCCTTGTTGTGCTACGGTGACTACACAAATACTTTTAGACAACAATAAGTGTAGTGGTTACGTCCCTTGTTGTGTTACGGTGAATACACACATGATTGTAAACTTTGAAAATGAAAATAAAGTTGTACTTTTATAGATTATTTTAATTGAATCATTTTATTTATACATTAAAATCAAACACTTGCTTATTCTAAATCGAATCATTTCACTAGCATATAACAACAGATTTAAATATCGATTAAACAAACGACGGCAATGTTAAAAGTGCATTGTAGATTGTCAGTTTCCTAATTCCTTTCACCACCACTTTTCAATGAAAAATCGTCTGTTTTGAACAATCTTAAAATTTAAAAAAAATGTCTGATCATTTTGACGCATATACGGCAGCTGTAGTCTCCCAATTTTTAGAAGAAAATGATTTTGACTTGGAAAATGTGGAAATGCCAGAATTTAATATTCTAGATGTCCAAACAAATGTTCCAAATTCCAATGGCAATACAAATGAAAATGCATATCAAACTAAAGCCCAGCCGGGTAGATTTCAGAACGTTTCATTTGAGGACATTGATTCATTCCTTAGTTCGAATTCTGTTACACATGATATACACACGACTCAGACAATAATAACACATCGTGCCTGGTTCCACAAATAAATCGGACTGACATGAGTCACAATTGCAATGAATTTTCCACAACAACTTTACAAATCCGCCCATATTCAAATAAAATTCAGAAACTCGTCCTTGATTTAAATTTGCAATATTTTTCATCGAATCGACAACACTTGACTTGTTTGAATGTGCGGCCATATTGATTACACACTATCATTGCTCGTAGATTCGTACGCGTGGAATGGAAAATACAAATTAAATAAAATAATATAAAAGAAACTTTGGAAGTCTATATAATAAACAGTATAACTAATCGTAGATTTTGAATATCAAAATAAGACCACTCGTGACCAAATACGCATTAAGGATTAAACTCGTGGACGGAACAAGTTCCACCCACTCGTTTAATTCTTATTCGTACTTCGGTCACTCGTGGTCTTATTTTGATATTCAAAATCTACGATTAGTTATATTATATTTACTGTTTCAAGTTATAGATCAGCAACATCGTACAAAAATGTTCTAAGCTCCCGTGACCGACTATGATTATTTGGACTGTCAGTCAATAGTTGAAGGGTTCGCGCTAAGGCGCTCACCCTTCAACAATTTACTGACCGTCCAAATAACGATAGACGGTCACTGGGGAGCTTAGATCTTATAATGTCTTCCATGAATTAATTCTTAATTATGTGATAAAGTTGGTCAATCACATGTGACGGGTCCGTTTTCTTCGGGTACTCATGTTTCCTTCTACCAATACAACTGGCCGCCACGATGTAACTGAAATATTGTTGAAAGTGGCGTTAAGCACCATACGCCAAGGCACATCACAGTAAATATATGTTTGTTTAAAATGTTTTCATATAATACATGGAAAACGTCTTCTGCTATCGCCTGGTTGCTATATGTGCACGCATGAAGGATTGACTTCTATCTATCAAAGATTCTAAATCCCAGAAGAACGAAAAATAATGGACACAGTACACGAAGACCGAACGATAAAATTGTACAAGAACGTTTCTCGTACATGTAGTTGATTGAAGAACGCCAGAACGTAGAATAAAAAAGAAAGCGCCGAACACTTATCTCAGTGACCAAAGCTTTTTAACAAAACATATTACTAATTTGTTAATCTGTTATATCAACTTACAAATCTGTTATAACAAATTAGAAAAGAAATACTGATATAGCCCATCTTCCATTACTCATTCAATTTCAGACTATATTAAATTTGTTCATATACACAAAGTACAATGTTCAAGAGAACGGATATCTGTCCTTTATCGACAGAAATTTCCACTAGTTATTGATTGATTGGTTGATTATTGCTTAACGTTCAGCGAGCAGTATTGCAGCTATATGCAGGACGAGAAGAGTTCAACAGTATATAAGAACTACATAGAAACAAGGGAGGGATAAGCCAACCAGGGTAACAACCTTTTAACTGCCACTGAAAAAGTATGGAGAGTTCGGTTGGGGCGAAAATTTTAGTGCTTTGTTGCAGTTACAATTCGCATATTCTTTTTCAAAGTCTACTAAAGGGGTCTTTAATATGCAGAGAGCGTGGTACTCTCAAAACCCACTATGGTCCACGGTCAGACTTTCCGTATTATAACCTGAAAACCACCATCGAGAATGCCCCCCCTATACAATGGTAAAAATGCCAAAAATATTTCATTTCTGGATGATATAATAAATAACACTTGACAAACACCATTTTGTCTCGCCTGCTATCAAAATCACTCAGCAAGATTTTGATTTCGTCCGAAAAACTTTAAGAAAGCTAAGTTCATACGATTCTTTAAAAAATCTTGACTTAATAGTTTAGCACTCGGAAGGTATTTGATATATCCGAGCACACATATCCCATAAAACCCCGCACTCACACCACCCCTCCCAAAACATGCATAATCATCTACAACTAATGGTATTTCAAATTGGTCAGTAACCTCAGAGAAGATACAAATAAAGTAAAACTAACATATTTAATGAAGCATACAATGTTGATAAAGGAAAAATAAAGACAGCATCCCACCAGATGGTGACAACGAACATCAAATATACATTTCTTAGGTAGATTGAGTTGGTTTATGGATGTTAACGCCACTTTTTATAACATTTCAATTATGTCGTGGGCGGTCAGTTTTGTATGTGTAGGAAACCGGATTACATAGAGAGAAACACCGACCTGCAGAAAGTTACTGTCAAGCATTATCACGTAAAGTTGTATCAAATATACCTCAACAATAGCTGTAATCGAATTCACAATACCACTGTATGTTTGTCGTCACTTATACTGGTAGACGAAACCAGAGACGCTGAAATAATTGTCAACCCCTGTTGGCTGGAAAATGGTATGATAATAAGTAAGTATTGTCTGACGTGTGCTTATATGAAACGAAGCCTGCGTAAATTACCTAACCATTACATCTATAATGGAGCAACTGTTTAATATCAGAAAACAAATGGCATAGTATCACGATTTCTTCCATCCAAGCTCCAACGATAACACACGTGTGGCTTGACATATTCTGCAAAGTATTAGAATGTTTTTTTTTGTAATATGAATCACTGTAATGACTATGCCCCTTGCTGGGACCTTGATTGGACAATAAAATCTTATCTTATCTTATCTTATAACGTGTATTGTTGCTTTTGACATTCGCTTTGCATGTGTTTACAAAACCAGTCAACGATCAATCTTACGGGGTGTTGGATCGCTACGGTATAACGATACTATACAAGTAAAATAAAATTTATAAACGTCTAAAATGGTTTGAAACCCTCAATCGTTTCTTTGACCATGCCAACAATGTTCACCCCACTATAAAATTCACCCATGAAACATCTAGAAATAACATCTCCTTTCTGGATACTTACACCACCTGTGAAAATGGTATTATGTCAACTGACATATACAACAAACCGACAGATAAACATCAGTACCTGTCCCCACAGAGTTGTCATCCTAAGCATTGCACCAAAAGTATTCCATACAGCCAAGCTCTCCGAATAAAACGCATCTGTTCCAATGAACAAACTACCAAAAAACGGCTTGGGGAACTGAAATGCCATCTGAAAAAGAGGGGTTACAACAATGCGAGCATTAACCATTGTTTTAACAAAGCAAGTGGTATTGACAGAAAAGACCTCATCCAATATAAAGAAAAGAACGCGAACAACAGAGTGCCATTTGTCATCACATACCATCCTGCGCTCAGTAATTTATCCAACATCGTTCGTGAGCACTGGACAACCATACAAAAACACCCAGTATTGTGCAAAATCTTCAAAGAACCACCCGTCTTGGCTTTCAGGAAACCCAAAAGTTTGAAAGATATCTTGGTGAGAGCTGACGTCTCCCCTCGATCTGCCTACAATGGTCAGTGTCAAAAATGTGATTCGAGACGATGTATGACGTGCAAAAGCATCCAATGCACACAAAAATTCAGCAGCACACATACAGGAGAAGAATTCGTCATATACTGCAATGCCAACTGCAAGACAGAAAATATTATCTACCTCCTGGAATATGCAATTTGTGGCCTTCAATACATCGGAGAAACTAAACAACAACTTAGTAAACGCCTGAATGGCCATAGAAGTGATGTAAATTGCAAACCTGACCTTCCACTTAGCAGACATCTCAGATCGACGGGCCACCATGATTCTTTCGGCAAACTGAAGGTCACCATAATTGACCATAACCCCAAGTGGGATGATAAAAGCAGACAGGAAAGGGAAAGCTTCTGGATTAGAAAACTTAAGACCTTGTCACCGAATGGAATCAATGAGAAAAAATAATATCCTTTCTTGACTCCTATTTTTGTTGGTCTCTTCCAGTCCTATTAGAACATGCAGTTTGCTCAATCGGTCCATAGTATATATTCCACACTTTGGTGGGCCGTTATTGTGATTGAGTTTGGGTATCATACCGTTTTCAAAAATATTTTTGACAAATAATATTTTTGACAGTTCTATTTGATGCATTTACCAATAATGTCTCATTTTCTTTTTTTATTTTTATTTCTAATTTAACATTTATTTAGATGAGTAGCCCGATTGTGTATTTATATTATTGTTATTGTACTTTCATTAATTTATATGTAGGATTTCAATTCTTTTATGTATGTAATTTCATATGTGCAATTTCTGGTTCTTTTGTCCCGTACATGGTCCGTCAAAAACTTTTTTTGAAATTAAGACGCCATATTGGTTCTAAATATTATTTAAATAGACATTGATAATGTCCCTCGGTGGGACGAAAATTTTGTCATTCAACGAAGTGTTTAATTCTTTATCACTTTGTTTTGTGTACTTGGTGTTGTTTTACAAACCATTTTAGACGTTTATATATACATGTATATATACACACACACAACAGTGAAAGATAAACAGCCTTTACAATGTGTTTCCGAACTCGATGCGTTTAAAACTATTGTGTTCTGAAAAACATAAACTTGTAACTGGTCGTGCTGTACCTATTTATAATTGATTTTCAATATTTAGAGGGCGTCACTCTGTATGAGTATTATTGTGAAAGCCTTTTTGCTATTTTATATTGTTTAAGGTTTCAACAATATTTTGTATGTGTTGACCTGGGGAACTAGTCAACATATACAAAATATAGTTGAAACCTTACACAATACAAAATAGCAAAAAGGCTTTCACAATAGTATACAGAAATATATCTCCATTTAGAAGTTGAATTCGGTATGATACATAAATATTTTTCTATTTAGAAACAGGGGTTATGTATGATATAGAAATATTTCTCTATTTAGAGGCTGTGGTTCTGTATGATTACAGGAATATTATCCATTTAGATGATGTGGTTCTGTATGATTACAGGAATATTCTCTATTTAGAGATTGTGGTTCTGTATGATTACAGGAATATTCTCTATTTAGAGGTTGCTGTTCTGTATGATTACATGAATATTCTCTATTTAGAGGTTGTGGTTCTGTATGATTACATGAATATTCTCTATTTAGAGGTTGTGGTTCTGTATGATTACAGGAATATTCTCTATTTAGAGGCTGTGGTTCTGTATGATTACAGGAATATTCTCTATTTAGAGGCAGTGGTTCTGTACGATTACAGGAATATTCTCTATTTAGAGGCAGTGGCTCTGTATAATTACAGGAATATTCTCTATTTAGAGGTAGTGGTTCTGTATGATTACATAAATATTTCTCTATTTAGAAGCTGTGCACGCATGGTTCTGTATGATTACAGGAATATTCTCTATTTAGAAGCTGTGGTGCTGAATGATTACAGGACTATTCTCTATTTAGAGGTTGTGGTTCTGTATGATTACAGGAATATTCTCTATTTAGAGACAGTGGTTCTGTATGATTACAGGAATATTATCTATTTAGAGGTTGTGGTTCTGTATGACTACAGGAATATTCTCTTTTTAGAGGTTGTGGTTCTGTATGCTTACAGGAATATTCTCTATTTAGAGGCTGTGTTTCTGTATGATTACAGGAATATTCTCTATTTAGAGA
>MJUT01041170.1:451919-466061 GCA_002080005.1 Gigantidas platifrons | reverse complement strand
AATACAATAGTCAAAGAACAAAAGGACAGACAATACAATAGTCAAAGAACAAAAGGATAGACAATACAATAGTCAAAGAACAAAAGGACAGACAATACAATAGTCAAAGAACAAAAGGACAGACAATCCAATAGTCAAAGAACAAAGGGACATACAATACAATAGTCAAAGAACAAAAGGACAGACAATACAATAGTAAAAGAATAAAAGGACAATGGTGGACTAAACTCTTTACATATATCTAAAGATTGAGTGACACTGACCCCAATAAAAGCGAGGATAGCTTCATATGATCCGAAAGGGTACAATAGTTCCTGCTCCATAAGTCACACCAGTTGTGTAACTGTTAAACGACACGAACAGCATGTGATATGGAACTCGTGTTGGACATAAGTATACGTAAGTAAATACAAATAACAACATGAGCATTTCCTGATTCACTAGTGGAACCCGTCGTGTTGGTCTGGTTAAAAAATCCAATAAGAAATCTTTGATTCCCTATTGTCCACATAGGTAGCAACCCTCTATCTAAGCAATCCTGAAAGGAACCTCAAGCTCTGGAATATCGTATCAACTGAGAGAGAGCTGCTAGAATGTTCCTACATATAAATGACAGGTTCACAATGGAAAACGTGAAATAATCTCTTTTGTCAATTTTTATGTACATGTCATGAAACGAAACAGACCTGACCTGTGTGTATCTTTAGTTTCGTTTATTTCAAGTTCAACGTTAATCAAACACTCGAGCATTTTCACGATTTTAGTTTCAAATCAACAATAACCTTAATTGTTAATGAATCACTCCAATCACTCTAGTTCCTTCCATCACCGACAACTATCATACTAACAACTCTAATCCTAATTATACTCATCTCAATAACCTTAACTCTTAAAGTAACCATAACCCTAACTATCATCAAATTCTAAAAATACCATCAGCTTCCATACTAATACTCATTCTTACCATATAACTAACTCTGACCATAGCAATAACTAATTGCTATTTCGTTTCTTTGTGTGTCTTGAAAAGTGTTATAATCATTACCATTGCACTCTCTGTATATAAGTAGATACGTAATAATGGTTATGGTTGTGACTTATTTTATCTCATAAACGCATCAGGCTGGCCTAGACTATGGTAGCTCGTGGGTTTAAAGCCCCGGTTGGATCAAACCAAAGACTATGATTAATGAAATTGATATTTGCTGCTTCTGCGCTTACCACGCAGAATTAAAGAAGAAAAGCATCATCATCGAAATGTGACTTGTTCTCGCCATGATATGGCTGAAAAAAATGATCACTTGTGCAAACAACAATCACTCGTTCTATTTCATCTCACATAACCATTGAATGCCCGTGTAGATGGGATCATATCGCCAATAACTGGCAGAGCAGCTAGTTTCTTTAATTGGTACACACTTGCCCTCACGAGATGGTTTAGAAAGACATGCTATAAAACAAACGAATAGAATTAAAAATAAGAAACAAACGACCACATCCTAAGAGGATTTTCTTAAGAATTGAATGCATTCTTTTGAAGTTTCATTGGGGTGTGAAAGCGTTGACCGAAGTACATTTTCAATGAAGCGCGGTAGCGCTTCACGTTGAAAATGTAGTACGAGCAACGCTTTCATACCCCAATGAAACTTCAAAAGAATGCATTCAATTATTATAATTATATTTAAATCACACCAAAATTTAATATAGTTGCATTTTTCGTTGTGAATTTTATTTGTGTTAGATTATTTGCTGTTGGAAATTACAGCGCCATTGATTGTTTACATCTGACGTCATCATGGAGACACGTACAAGTTCGGGCTTGAGTTTCATTCGGATGTGAAACATCTCTTTAATAATCATGTGACCACTTCATAACCAATCATATTGTAACATTTCAATGAAAAACGGAAGTAATGTAATTATATGTTTATATTGATTCCCATACATTGTAAGTAACACAATGAAATATCCCTTGGTTGCATGTAACACCGATTCACAAGATCACATCCTATTACTAATCTGACAACTTCTATCTAGCACTTAGCACTTGGAACTCCACGGATGTTTCAGCACTCAATATTAGCCTCGGACGTTATTTAAACCTCCGTGATTCCTTTAAGAACACATGACGCTTGAAAATAGATCCATAATATTAACGACTCTAAAGTCCTCAACAATTTTAACTATTTTAAACATTTGAAAGTGTTATGCTTTCGTTCATTAATCCAGACAGGTACACAATGTCATTTCCGCGTTGAAATAACGTCGGAAAAAACATCGGACATTGTTTGTTTGTTGAAATAGCATCGTGTAGTAACCTATCTCTAGTACACTATAAACCGTACGTTATGCTCTCTGGTACAACTTTACACAGATAAAGAATTCAAATTGAAGTGTCTTTTAATTCACGTTGACAATCATTGGTTTTCGTATGAAGTGTGAATTTACTAACTGATAATAATATTTCCCAAAGATCAAATTAAGGAAATGTCAAAAAAATATTAAATTATCACGAGAAGAATCGATCTATCACATGTGTCATTACCAGAAATCATAAATACTTAATGGTTCGATTGATTTATTAATTAGATTTGTATTTCGTTTTAATTGCCCGAGTACGATAAATCGACTAGATATACCCCAATGCAGATCCCTTTGTCTGCAGTCTGAGACAATCATAATGTTGTCATGTAACAGGAAGTGCCAATCGATTCATAAATTATACATTGTGTATCAGTCACAAGTAAACAAGTCAACAAGAAAGTTATCACTTGATTGGAAATATCAAAGATTCTCATGTCATAAACATTGCCTGTTAATGACATTACAGTAGCATACTACAAACCTGTTAAATTTAAAACAACCCCACACTGATCTTCGTCAGCCAAGGGTAGCGATCGGGCGTGAAGAGGGGGGAAGGTGGGTCGTAACCCTTGGCACAGGCACTTGACTCGATTAACATATATTGACCATCCATTGAACATTCCAGCAGCGCCAGCATATGGAGTATACATCTCTCTGTTGATCCGATTTTCCAGAGATCCAATATGTGGTTCCTATCACTGAGGATTTCCTTGGTTGCTTCTAACAAGGTAGCTACTGAACCCAGGGCTCCTATTGGCTAAGTTGAAGTCATCACTTCGAAGGTTTTACGGTCACCACTATGAGTTGGTTAACCGTTACGGAACACCTGTGTCACTAATGGCCACGGATATGTTCCACTTACCGTAAACACTTCCCGGTCCTTTCCTCATTCATGACTTATCACCGGGTTTGTAACTAGAGAAACACGAAAGGGTGCCATTAGTGGGGCAGGAACTGCTTACTCTTCCGGAGCGTCTTAGTTCACACCCGGGTTTTAGTGGGGTTCGTGTTACTCGATCTTTAGTTTTATGTGAACTATTTTGTAGATCGTTGTTTGTCCTTTTGTCCGTTTTCCTTTGGCCATCGTGTTGTCTGTCCTTTGATTTACCCCTTTGGTATCTTCAACCTCTTCTCAAAAGAAATTCGACAAAAGAACAAACAATGATCTACAAAATACTACACTGAGACGTAATGTAGCAAGTAAATATAGTACTAGTATCTATAAATCTCCACTCAATATCAAAGTAATGTAGCAAGGAAATATAGTACTAGTATCTATAAATCTCCACTCAATATCAAAGTAATGTAGCAAGGAAATATAGTACTAGTATCTATAAATCTCCACTCAATATCAAAGTAATGTAGCAAGGAAATATAGTACTAGTATCTATAAATCTCCACTCAATATCAAAGTAATGTAGCAAGGAAATATAGTACTAGTATCTATAAATCTCCACTCAATATCAAAGTAATGTAGCAAGGAAATATAGTACTAGTATCTATAAATCTCCACTCAATATCAAAGTAAATTTCATTTTGTATCACGTGTGTACACTACATACACTACGTCTGTAGAGCTTCTGGTATTGTTGAATAATTTATAGGAATATAAACAACAACTAAATAAGGCTATATATATGTAACACGCGAACATAAGTAGTAAATATTCTTACTTTTAATTGAACTTTGCTGTATAATGAATACACGCTAGGGAAACCGAAGGAGCATTCAAGAATGGACATTCCAGAGACAACTTCCGTTTTTATGTATTGAATGCTGGTTGTAAATGCTTGCAATGTCCTTCTATACGTTTGTAGTTAAGTGCTCAACTGTGTTTGATGTTCATTAAATTCATCACTGCAGTAGTTTGTCTGATAAGATTGTTAATGTAGTCCTAGTGTTAACTAACTGTTAAATACAAGTTTAACAACTAATTAACGTTCATTTACTTCCGCACTGATTGACATACATGTATTAGAACTCACGGTTTATTAAGTGTAAACTGCCAAAAACCATGTTACTAGTATATCTAAGGACGTTCAATATACGTCCTTAGTATATCGTATTACCTGTTCAAAAATTGAACATATTCCTTAAATAAATTCAATGGACTCGACACAAATAACATACAACTATGGCATATATTGGTAGATCAGCTTCGTATCATGGATGACTTCAAGTTGGATTCAAGTTCCGAATAATTCAAATGAGCAAAGTCATCGCTTCTGAAAGTGGCTGTTTCTTTAACTTACTTTAAACATATTTTATTGTCATACAAAACAAGACAAATGGATAAGACACAAGTTGTAAACTTATGAAGTCTTCTCCGGTTTCTTTAACTGGTTTCGGTAATGAGGACTTTGTACCAGGTTTAGGACAGAAGATCGCCTGATTCCGTTTCTGATTTTTGTAGCATTGCTTTTGTCTTTTTTAATTTTTTTATTAGTACCTTATTCCATAATGGGATAGACATTTTACTCAAAGGTTGTTTTTTTTATCCTCCGCGCTCAAATAAAATCCCGATAATAACTCTGAGCTCCCTGCTCATTTGATTATTCCATTCAAACCAACACGAAAACTAGGGTGGCGTTTTATTTCAAACTATAGATATACGTGTATGTATCTTGATAAGAATTCGTACTTTATTAGATTATATTTATCCCAATGAGCTTAAAATGGAACTGATGAATAATTAATTATATTAATGTTTACATCGCTGTTAATTTTTTGGTAAATCCTATAAATATTTAAAAACTTGTTATTATTTTTGTTATCTTGTTCCTGTTTAATGCACGAACATATGTTTATCAAGAGTATCCATTTCCAACATACACAAACTACTATATACAGAAGGGGCAATCAAGAATGGACAGACAATCCAGAGAAACTCGCAACAAGACGAAGAAAAACAAACAAAAATACTTATCAATTATGGACTTTTTACGAGATCAATATGTTATATATGAACCTGTTAGGATTATATTGACCGAGGACGAAGTCCGAGGTCAATATAATCTTAATAGATCCATATATAACATATTAACAGAGTAAAAAGTCCTTAATTTGTATATTACATATGTAATGTATTACTCGTGTCATTGAAAATAAATGATTAACATAAAATATTTTTCCACTGTGAAGAAACCAGACGTCTTGTTTCTATTTAAAAAAAATATTGACGCTATGTTACTATTTTTAGTAACATAGAATCAATATACTTAAAATATTGACGCTATGTTACTATTTTTAGTAACATAGAGTCAACTTAAATATTCTGTATATCACGTGACTGATTTAGCCAATGAAATTGTACGAACACCACACCAAATGTAATATAACATAATATGTGTTTGGACACCACTATACGCAAGCAAACACAAATAACGTAAATAAGACATGGGCCCTCCTACAAGCAACTGGAGGTAAAGACGAACCGAACATTGTTTTTATGCGGAAATCGTAACGGACATCACACCACGGAACTAAGAACGTAAAGACACATAATCGGACAACATAAAAAAAAAACCTCAGTTTCTACTGATCAGACAATGGGGCCGTCGTGGTCATGATCGTAGGTTAGTACGATATACAACTACCTATGCAACTCGTACCTATCACCACTAAATTTGGGAGTTCGAATCGAGCTCATGGGGGGTGTATTCGATGCAACCTCTTGTGATGAAGTTTTTCAGTGACTTGCTACAGATCGGTGGTTTCCTCCAGCAATAAAACTTGCCACCACAATATAACTGAAAACGTGTTGAAAGTGGTGTTAAACACCATAAACCATAAACCATTGTTGAAAGTGAGAATAAGAAAATGTAGCACATAACTGAATGGTTCCTTTTTGAAAATAAATAAAATATTCTTGCATCGATTGTTTTAATTATCAGACTTTAAGACATTGGATAAGCAACAGTAGATTCGGAAGTAGATTAAAAAGTAATAAAATGTTATACTTTTACAATTCCTTTACAAACTAATAAAACATGTTTGAAATGATTTAATATGTAGCTATAAATAGCTTTAAAGTCTGATGAATGGTACTATATGTCTGTAACTTCTCGGCAGATTACGTAATAATAATAAAAACAACCTCCCATATTCATTTTTACGATTTGAGGAGATATAAAAGTAATTTTCCACCGTCCGTGTTTGTAGTAGCTGTTGTTTTCACACCTGGAAGTGTTTCTACTTAGTTTTAGGTGTCCGTTACATAATAAACCTGAAATGTAATTGTGAATGTGCGAACAAATAACAGCAACTTCAGAGATGGGCAGATACAATGTTGTATAAAAACTAAAGGGGTAATCAGAAAATGAATCCGTAAATAGAAGAAGCACATACAACACAATGGCCAAAGGAAAAAGGACAAAAGACAAACAACGATATACAAAAATTACACATAAAACGAAAGATCGAGTAAGACAACCCCCACTGAAAACCGGGGTGCTCCGGAAGAGTTAGCACTTCCTGTCGACCATTTTGTATAAATATATACCATTCTCTGTACACGACATGGGCAATATCTTCGATATGAATAACACCTAACCCTGTACTACACAATACTGTAAGGATATATTTAAGACACTAGAAATAGAGAATTAGACATTCCAGGATGTAAATTGTTAATACGAAAATAGTATTGGTTTAATTTGACAGACGATCGTGTCCTGAGGTCTTTTAGAGCAGGGGAGATGGTGGGCACCCGTTTGAATCCACACACTGGCTTGGCAACCGTACTTTTGAGAGAATAGACGTTTTGTGTGGAGTTTCACGTTATAACGTGTTGTTATTATATATAATGGAATAGTAATGGTATGTTTGTATTTATAAGAAACATATCAATACATATATTTCTCAGAACATTTTTCTATAGATATTGCATTCAGTTAATACACAAACTCTTTCACATTATTTTGTTTATAATGGCTATATATTCATTTTATCCCACATTACGGAAGCAGAATGATAATAGAATCCCCCGGCTCATTCAAAACGTTCAAGTAAACTATAGGCATATCTAAGTCTAGAAAATATGCGTTCTAAATTTATTTACGGAAGTTCTTTTCATGGTGCGATTTCTTTCACTAATCAATGTTGGAAAAATGAAATAATCAATAGACTCTATTTTACATCTGTACTGGTACATATAATATATATCACAATATTGATGGCCTTCATCCTGCTGTCACAGACATTTTTATGGTCTATTCGTCGTTTTTGACAACAGGGGGTCTGTATTGACAAATTTTGCTTGGTCGTGCTGTAGGAAATTTTCAGCTTGCTAAACATGTTCCGTATTTGGTAGAAGTAGAAGGAGAAAATGCGGAAAGGATGCACAGACCCTGGAAAATATCAACTCTGGTGCAATTGTAGCTTGAGTGTTGCTACAAACGAAACGGAAGTTTACAATTAGAATGTTACTACAAATGAATGGGAAGTTTACAATTAGAATGTTACTACAAATGAATGGGAAGCTTACAATTAGGATGTTGCTACAAATCAGTGGGAAGTTTACAATTAGAAAGTTCATGTCATCTCGTTTGTCCACAATTTGTTTCTCAATCGACCTTCGTTGTCAGTGTATAGGCAAAAGATCATTTAAAGTATGAAGCGGACTACGATGTACCTGTACTATCCTTTATTTAAAAGAAAAAGAAAAAAAAGCTCAACTGGGATTGATACGATAAAGAAAATCCGAAAAACCGCGCATCATTTAAACACGATGGCGTCATCTATTATTGCAGGAGCATCAATCAAGGAATTCAGCTAATTTGTTCCTCTCTCTCTCTCTCTCTCTCTCTCAATGAAGTCTACTTCAGAAGAATACAGGAAGAAATCGATCGACTAGAAGGGGAGAACAACTTATTCATAATTAAATGTTTTCGTAGTATGACAATTATTTCTATGCAAACATTTCTTATCAACAAAGACATTATTCTTAGTCCTCTATGTCATATCTTTGTGTATCTTTGTTTTTCAGACATCGAAATACTAGATGATGTGAATTTTGCATGATCGTGTTATCGGAAATTAAATTTAGTTCACAGAAAAATAGCTAACATAAGTACGAAACTGAGGTCACCAAAATGCTTTTGTTTCTAATAGCATACTGGTATTTGATATGTTTGTTGGACGTGTTTTAACAGACGATTGGCATTCCATTGGGTATCAATCTTCTCGTCGCCTTGTTCCTTTATCCGTATGAAACGGAACTTCTCAAGACAAACTAAAAGAAGCTAACAACGTCATATAATTTCACGTTACACATTAAGATGATGTCCTTTCACTGAATCATTCAAAGCTTAGTAAGTACACTGATAGCATATATCCCACTGACCTTGAAATAAAGGATACCACAGATGCAACTAGATATGCTTAATACATTGACATACACATCGAACTTGACAGAGAGGACCGATTGACAACGAAACTTTACGACAAAAGAAATGATTTAAATTGTTGCCATTGGGAATGTTATATACATATGTTACAACATTCTAGCAGCACTTGTATGTGACATACGATATTCCAAAGCTTTTGGTTCCTATCAGGATAGAGGGTTCTAACAAGGAAGCTACAGAACCAAAGATTCCTATTGGTTAAGCTGAAGTAATCACTTTGTTGATCGTCATCATGACTTGAATGTTACGGAATATGCACTCTATGTGTGTCGAAAATGACCACGAAAGTGTTCAATTTGTCGTGGTTACAATCACTTATCTATTGCCAATACCGGGTTTGTAACATGATTAACCAACACGACGGGTGCCACTGGTGTAGCATGAACGCCTCCAGAACGAGAGTTCACCCATGGTTTTAGTGGGGATTGTATTGACAATCCTTATTTTTATGTGTAATGCTTTGTCGACTATTGTTTGTCGTTTTTCATTTTTTCTTTTGATCATTGCATTTTTTGTCCTACGAGTTACGGCCCCTGATTATACCTTTGGTATCTTCACACCTTTTCCTTTGTTGGCACGGTGGCAAATTGAATTTTAATTGGACAGTTTGCTCTTCAAACGAGAATGTCATCTAAAAATTCAGAAGGAACAGCTTATTGTTACATTAAGAATGAATATACTGAGTTCACCCCCGGTTTTTAGTGGGGTTCTTGTTACTCAATCTTTTGTTTTATGTGTATGTTTTGTAGATCGTTGTTTATCCTTTTTCACTTTTTCTTTTGGCCAGTGTGTTGTCTGTTCTTCTTCGATATACGGATTCTGATCACCCCTTTGGTAGTTGGAATCAGTAACTATGACCACTAAAGTTGTGAGTTCGAATCCCGCTCAAGCGAGGTGTACTCGATACAACATTATGTGATAAAGTTTGTCAGTGACAGGTCGGTGATTTTTCTCCGGATATCTGGTTTCTTCTACCAATACAACTGACCGCACCGATATAACTGAATTATTGTTGAAAGTGGCGTTAAACACCATAACCCCATATAATCATCATGGAATATTGTAACTTTTCGATTTATTACAACAGTTTCCAGTGGTAAATAATAGTGGTTGTTAAACGAAACAGAAAACACACATAGCAATTACATGTATATAAATATAAAATCACATTTACATGAAACATACCTCGCATCGTTAGAAAATTATGTCAAAAAACAAAGATTGAAACATTTTTATTTCAAATGCAATATTGATTCGCTTAATAATGTTCATAAAGTTGATAACTTTTTTTTATTTCACAAGCGGAAGAGATATATCATTAATGTTACGTTTTATTGTAATTAACCGATTTAATATTTCTCTGTCTCGTTTAATGAAAACAGGGAGTATAAAACAAGTTCATGATTTAGGAATTCCATTATAGTCATGATGAATACAGAAAAACAAGTTCATGATCTAGGAATTCCATTATAGTCATGATGAATACATTTACTAAGAATGAGAAAATCGAATTCCTTAACTTAATGTTAAAAGGTTCGTCATGCAGCATGCTTACTGGTCTGGGATTGCACACAATTCATCTAAGAACACGAGCCAATTTAGTGGGTTACGGAACCCAACTGTTTTCAGAGTCGCACTTTGTTTAAATGAATCCTTTACAAATGGTTGTGACAATTGGGTCTAAGTTTAAATGAATCCTTTACAAATGGTTGTGACATTTGGGTCTAAGTTTAAATGAATCCTTTACAAATGGTTGTGACAATTGGGTCTAAATTTAAATAAATCCTTTACAAATGGTTGTGACAATTGGGTCTAAGTTTAAATGAATCCTTTACAAATGGTTGTGACAATTGGGTCTAAGTTTAAATGAATCCTTTACAAAAGGTTGTGACAATTGGGTCTAAGTTTCAGGTCATTAGGTTTTAATTATTTTTTGGGGTCCTTCAGTTATTATTTCTATCTCAGTTTAGGCTCACTATTTTCTGTTGTTTCAAATTGTTTTGATGTCATTTTTTGTATAGTACCGAAGACCTGAAGCGACGAACGTCAGTTTTCTTTTCTATTCGTTTTCTCGATTTGACAAGTCTTTGCTCTTTCTCCTTAATGTTGTGTGCATAACGTAGAAACAACAAATACCAATTTGTGTTATAGTCTTTGGTTTGACTTGACCGGGGCTCGAGCCAATGACCTACCACACTGTCTGGAGGCGAGCACGCTAGCCATTAAACTACCGATGCGATTAATTTCACATGGTTAAACCTCTTAACACGTTTCATTCCTGACAATTGAACAAAAACATAGCTGCCCAGATGTATGAAGGGACATTCTTCAAATTTAATATAACGTTAAAAATAAAACAAACGTTTACAAGTCATTGTCTTACATGCTCCCTTATTATCGCGTGTGAAGAATGTTGTTGTAAACAAAACTAAACCAATGAACCGTGAAATTGAAATCAAGTTAACGTGACATTCAAAATGTATGCGTAGTTCACATGTAGCTTAAAATCAATATAGTTGATTTATAGTCAACATCTTTAATCATGCTGTCAATCAAGTCCAATTTACAATCAAATGAAACATCAAAGAACTAAAACCAAAACAAATGAAGCATGTAACCATAGGACACGGGTGCACTCGATTCCAGCTAAAGTAACACAGTAGACATACTAAACTAAATCAAGCTTAATATAACATGGTTACAAACATTGTGCAAAAAAAACCCTCATTGATTGGACAAAGGAAACTCTCGATTTCAGTTTTAACCAAAGATTCACGAGTGATATTTGCTAACATATTAACTTGTAGAATATATTTACTTAAGCGAACTGAGTTACCACGCACGTGTACCATTCGTCTAGGACAAACGTATTATTGGAGATTTGAACATGCACTGTATTGAGCTCTGTCTGTCTCTCCAGGATCATCCTCAAATAAGTGTATCCAAGTCTTTGTAAATTTCTAATACAGTGAAACCTTTCTATATCGTACATTCTCGGACCAGCTTTTGTGTTCAGACTAGACAAGTTGTTCGGTTTTTACAGGCTAAATTAACAAATATATCCTTATTTGATACTCTGTTTAAAGTTCGGTTTATACAGCATTCCGTGTTATTTATGTTTCGTGTCAGACATGTTTCACTGTATATAGATTACAATTCATATTAAGTATTTTGCGAACTATGGTGTTTGAAGTCACAACATAGTACAAGTTATGTTTAATCAATCTTGTTCATATAGTGATTATTAATATGAATACCAGTTTACTATAAATGAAATAATTTAGTATTATAAACAAAACAAGTTGGCAGTATGCACAGGCGTAGCATGGTGTCAAATTTTACCGAGGCAGGTGGGTCTGGGAAGCCACCTACATTTTAAGTAATGCAACATTTTTTTTAAACGAGCAGTTATGGCATATTTGAGTTAAATTATAGGACAAATTACATTTAACATTACTTCTGAGCATGACGAAATTTGTTTAATACTTGAAGAAAACAAATGAAACGCCTTATTTTTGTCGTTGTTTTTTTTACTGAGGAAACTGCTTCTGTTGTCTCAATTAGCTAGGCCACTGATTAATCACAAAAATAGATTGTTTAATTTGTGATAATGTCTTGATTGGTCTAAAACCGACATAAACTTAAAATCCGCCATTGATTAATCACAAAAATAAATTGTTTCGATTGTGATAATGCCTTGATTGTTCTAGAACAGATATAAACTTTAAAATCCGAGAATATATATATCTTTACCACGTAAACGTCAATAGAAAAGAGACCAGATCGGTGGTGTAATGGTTAGCGTGCTCGCCTCGAGTGTGGTAGATCGTGGGTTTGAGCCCTGGTCAAACCAAAGACTATATAATTGGTATTTCTTGCTTCTCCGCTAGGCACGCAGCATTAAGGAGTAAGAGCAAAGACTGATTGGCTCGGAATCAGAATAACGGGTCCGAGTGGGGCAACATGTCTATCCGCGGACTGTTGTTTCAGTGAGCTAGCACTATACAAATCCAACTCAGCGTGTTGGTCTAGAACAAAGCGGATCTGATCATCATCTCATTGAAAATTAACTTCTTAAACTGCTGAATTGGCGTTAAGCAACACTCACTCACTCACTCACTCACTCACTCACTCACTCACTCACTCACTCACTCACTCACTCACTCACTCACTCACTCACTCAATAGTAAAGACCCTCCTCCCTCCCCATTTTTTCTCCTTAAAACCACCAGACTTTCCCTCCCTTAGACCTCCTACCGCATCCCCTCTTAAACCCTCCGCCTGTTCCCACCTTAATGCCCTCCCCTTTGTCTCTTTAACCCTATTCTACCCCTCTTTTAACCCAAACCTTTCCCTTAGCCCCTTTTAACCATATCACTTTCCTTCAATTTTAACCCTATCTCTTCCATTCTCCCTAACCCTAACCCTTTCCATCACCACTAACATTAACCCTAACCCTACCCCTTTCCCTTAACCCTTTCCCTCCACTTAACTCTACCCCTTTCCCCCTTAACCCTAACCATTTCTAACCCCTTAACACTAACCCTTCCCCCCTTAACCCTAACCCTTTCCCCCTTAGCCCTAATCATTTCCCCCTTAGCCCTAACACTTCCCCCCTTAACCGTAACCCTTTCCCCCTTAACCTTAACCCGTCCCCCTCTTAACCCTAACCCATCATCTCATTGAAAATTAACTTTTTCTCGCCATGATATCGCTGAAAAATTACTGAATTTGCGACAATCACTCACTCAATAGTAAAGACCTTCCATCATCCTCATCTTTTTACCTTAAACCCTCCGCCTTTTCCCACCTTAATGCCCTCCCTTTTGTCTCTTTAATCCTATCCTACCCCTCTTTTAACCCAAACCTTCCCCCTTTTAGCCCTATCACTTTCCCTCAATTTTAACCCTATCTCTTTCATTACCCCTAACCCTAACCTTAACCCTTTCCCTCCCCACTTAGCCCTAACCCTAGCCGTTTCCCTCCCCCTTTAGCCTTTACCATTCCCCCTTACTCTCTCTCCCCTTTAGCACTTACCCTTCCTCCTTGCTCTCTCCCACCCCCCTTTTATCCCTTACTCTCCGCCCTTTAGCTCTTACTCTCCCCCTTTAGTCCTTACTCTTCCCCCTTTAGCCCTTACTGGTTTTCAAAGGATGATCATTAATTTAAGTTATTATCAAATTCATTATATTCATATAGAAGAGGTAAACGTCGCAAATCATTTTAGCAAAGAGACTATTATTTAAAAGCCGAATTACAACAAAAAATAGTTAAATCAGCCAAAATCAGGTCAGTGGTACCAACAGACAAATACATGTCAGTGGTACCAACAGACAAATACATGTCAGTGGTACCAACAGACAAATACATG
>MJUT01041170.1:390371-443835 GCA_002080005.1 Gigantidas platifrons | reverse complement strand
TATTTTTTTCCTAGAAATTTAACATAATCAGGTTAATTATCATTCCAAGAAAACAATTTTGATATTTCATGTGGTAAGTAGCATAACAAGTAAATAATTTTGGAAACACAAATAGTTTTAACTGTAGTATTAAATGGAAGCATCCCATACATACAGATTATGCATAAATTAATAGGAATAATTAAGGTATCATTAAACAATTACCTTTCAATAAATCAAATTCAGCCACGTATATTCTTCTTTTTGGAAGTCAATAGCTGTAAACTTCCAATTCTGAAAAAATAAAAATTGAAATATTACAAACACTACGGACACATATCTGAATTTTCAAAAAAATCCAGTTACTTGGTTGTGGCATTAACCCATCGATATGTATTGTGTCTGAGTGTTATCAAATAAAGTTATAAAGTTATCAAGTTATCAAGTTACTTTTTATAGTAATTTTCCAAGACCTGAAATAATTTTCTATGCTTAGGTATCAACATCGATCACTGAAAATAAGAAACAAGTGTGTTTTTGTAGTTCAAAATTAAATGTATTGTATTTGTTAAAATTATTATTTACAATTCATCAGTTATGAATCTTAATCCGTTTTTTTATTGCTTAAAATTTTCAGAACATTATTTAAAGTTTGTCAAATAAAAGCTATGAAGATCAACATAGAGTATTATGTCTGGAAATTTATAACGAATATCCATTAATATAGTCATATAGTTCTTTAAAAATGACATTTTTCATAGGATTTACTGCTCCATTTGGTAGTTCTGGAATTATAAATCACAGGGTGTGTTGTATGTAACTTAATTCACAGCATAAAAATATGTGATTACTTTGATAGCCAAAAAAATATGTCAAACCTCAATATTTGGTGCTCTTGAATTATCAATGAAACATCAAGACATAGAAGTTTAATGTTTTAATGGAGATTTTGGTCTCAGTGAAAACTGATTTTTTGAAGATTTCATATCTATGTGGTCCCATTTAACTGATTTTGGCTGAAATATGTTTAGCTTGTTATTATAGATTTTGTTCATATTTCAACTTTTAATAAAGAAGTCTTGAAAAAATGCTAAGCTAGAATTTTTGAAATGCTATTTCTAAATAAGGGCGGTAATTATTTTATAAATAGACATGGCGTCCTGGCTTGTGGTCAAAACTACTCAAAACTTCAATAAACGGAAAGATGTATGATGTTATTGTAAATATGTACAGCAATATAAAATCCCGTGTTTTTAACGGTTGTGAACATTCAGATTTTTTTCCATGTGAAGTTGGTGTAAGGCAAGGGGAAAATCTTTCCCCTCTTCTGTTTTCTTTATATGTGAACGATTTAGAAGATTTTTTACAAAGTAAAAATATAGTTGGTTTAAAAAGTATCTCAGACGAGATAGAAAGTGAATTGAATCTTTTTTTGAAACTATTTACTATACTTTATGCTGACGACACTGTCTTATTGTCAGAATCCCCTACTGATTTACAAAAACAATTGGATTCTTTGAATAATTATTGTAATATATGGAAACTGAAAGTAAATGTAGATAAAAGTAAGATTGTCATATTCTCTAAAGGCAGACTTCCAAATAATATGTCGTTTAAGTATAATGATATCAATATTGATATTGTCAGTGAATTCACATATTTGGGTGTTTTACTATCGAGATCAGGTAGTTTTGCGAAAGCCAAGAAAGCAAATGCAGAGAAAGCAACCCGTGCTATGTATGACATTCTTCGAAAAGGACGAATTCATAATCTGTCCATTGAATGTCAACTTGATTTATTTGATAAAGTTATACAGCCGATTCTATTATATGGGTGTGAAGTCTGGGGGACAGGTAATAATTCTATTATAGAAAGGGTTCACCTAAAATTTTGCAAACTTTTGATGCACGGCAAAAAATCGACGCCTGATTTTATGGTTTATGGTGAATTGGGGCGCTATCCACTAGACATATTTAATAACCTTCGAATTATTAAATACTGGACAAAACTAGTTCTAGGTAAGCAGGAGAAACTGCCTTCGGTCTAATACAATCTTGCTTTGAGGAAATATCAAAACAATGTTACTTGGCTAAAATATGTAAAATCAATCTTAGATGTAGGTGGTCTATCTTATGTATGGAATAATCAATATGCATTAAATCCAAATTGGTTGTATTGTACCATTAAACAGAATCTTACCGATCAGTTTAGACAACTTTGGCTTTCCGATTTACAAAATTCCCCGAAATCACTCAACTATAGAATCTACAAAGAGGATTATAAACTAGAAGATTATTTTAAAATCCTAGATGACAAAAATATTATTACTTTTTGTAGATTTAGAACACTCAATCATAAACTTCCCATAGAATCTGGAAGATGGCAAAATATCAACAGAGAAAACAGAAAATGTTTATTGTGCAATACTAACAATATCGGTGATGAATTTCATTACATCTTTACATGCTGTTTTTTCCATTATGATAGAAAGAAATTATTAAAAGCTAAATATATAAATAGACCAAATGCTATGAAATTTAAAGAACTCATGAATAGTAAAAATCCTTCGAATCTGAACAATCTCTGTAAATTTATACGAATTGTCAACAAAAAACTAAACTCTCCTGGGTAATCTATAAACAATTTTGTGTGTGTGCTGTGTTTGTCTTTTGTTTTTTGTTTTTGTTTTTCCTACTTAAATGATATGTAAATGTAAAATGTTATAATATTTGACTAATACTCTGTTATTACCTCCATGTACTGCTACATTCGTACTACATTTATTGTAATAATCTGTGTTTATTATGTTTTCTGTACCATTGTAATTTGGTTTTAGAGAAATAAAGAAAGTGTACATGTAATTTATTTGCTTTGCTGTAGGGCATTGTACAGTTCGTTAATTTATACTCACTTTGATAATAACAGAAATTCAATGCTAATTTTCTTGCCATATGAAAAGGTAAATATATTGTAAACATTTCTGAAATAAAGAGGAAACTATGGATATTTATGTGTTCGATTTGTGATTTCATGGATTGTTGAACCTTGGGGTGGAAGAGTGGGTGTTACATACGCAACATGTCATCTTCGCTAGCCAAGGGTTACGATCTTCAGGATGAGTAGAGCGGATCGTAACCCTTGGCTAGCGAAGATGGCAACATGTATGACCGTGTCAGATTTGATGTGGAGATTATTATTAAATGCTCATTCATTTATTCACAATAATAAATTGTGTACATTAAGAAAAACATATGTGGATCTTAAATCCCAGATTTAATTGATCTACCATCAAATACAGTCGTATTTTCTTTGGGGTTTTTTTCGCGATAAATTGTGATTTAAAATATGAAACTTTTTTGTGTGTTTTACTTACACATATATGCATGGTATTAGAAAAATATTCTGGAGATTTTTTGTAATTTTTTTTAAGTTTTAATTTCGAACCATGGTTCAAATAACATTTGTATTTTACTATTAACCGCATCGGTGGCGTAATGGTTAGCGTGCTCGCCTCCAGCGCGGTAAATCGTAGGTTCGAGCCCCGGTCGGGTAAAACCAAAGCTATAAAATTGATATTTGTTGCTTCCCCCGCAAAACACGCAACATTAAGGAGAAAGAGCAAAGACTGAATAATGTGTCCGAGTGGAGCGACATGTCTACCCGTGTGTTTCAGCGAGCTAGCACTATAAAAATCTAACTTGGCGTGTTGGTCTAGTACAACGCGTACCTCATCATCATCTCATTGAAAATTAACTTGTTCTCGCCATGATATAATTGGAAAAAAATTGCTGAATTGGCGTTAAACAACAATCACTCATTCACTATTTTACAACTATTATTTTTTTATTGTAGAAATCCTAGTAGATATTAGGAGTCTAGTGTTACAACATAGACAATATTGTTTACTACAAATTATTACTTGGCAGTAGACATATTTCAGATGCATTTCAATAAATGGGAAATGCTCAAGTCAACTACAATTAAAAAAAATGTGTTCTTACAATTTATGATTGATTATTATGATAAAATATCCTTCCTAAAAGTAAAACATTATTTTTGAGATAGAGAGAGAGCTGATGTTCTTAAATAGTGAATTATTTATTATTATTATTATTATTATTATTATTATTATTATTATTATTATTATTGAGGGCCCGGGTGACTCAGTGAGTTAGGTAGTTGGATTACCTAACAACTCATACCAGCCTATCACCGATACGGCGTGGGTTCGCGCCCGGCTTTGTAAATTACAAAAAAGAGTGCACTCGACTCGCAGACGCAAGTGATAAAGTTTCCCAGTTGCTTGCCCATGGTTGGTAGTTCTCTCCGGGTACTCCGGCTTCTTCCACCACTAAAACTGGTCATCATGATATAGCAATAAATCTGCACGTGTAAATATGATGCCCTTGCATTAAAATCGTATTCAGTATTTGAGTACTCTGGCATAAATATATACAATACCCAGTAGCATGTCACTGTTTAATTTCGTCAGTTTTTCTACACATAATTAATCGATTTTCATTTACAATTACCTCTATCAGTTTATCAGATCTTTCTTTTCTCTGTGACCCAAGACAATAGCACCGGATTTTTATCTCTTAACCGATTTTTTAAATAAAGCATACACAGGAAAATAAATTTCATCTGACTATATCATCTTATTCAACAAACAAATTATATCATCTTCACACAGAGGTGCGTGAAAATTTCAAGACAACAACAGTTAAAGGAAACAAATGTTTAAACCTCGCTTTTTCCGTATACAATTGACCTTACTAGTGACAGGTAAAAACGAATAATTTGTATTTTCTCGCTTATTAACTGCCAACTTGCATGGTTCTTTGTCCGTAATTAACACCGACTAAAAGCAGATTCACAAAAAAATAAGAAATAAGTTCATTGTTGTACTGATTTAATGACGATTCGACCCACTCCATAAGCAATGTCGATACTTAATAAGATGACGTCCATTTCTTGATCGATCTCAAAATACGAGTAGTTGCACGTTTTTCCCCGATGCGTGTACATTTCATAACATTTATAAGTTACAGAAGGCATCAATCATATCTGATAGTTTTTATGGGTAACACAAATTTACGATTTGGCATAAAAAATTTAATTGTACATTGTATGTTATGTAGTATGTATAATGTAGTATATTTTGTATCGTTTGATTTTGTTGTTTGTATATTTATATTATGTCCTCTTGTACACCTCAGTGTGTCTGTGGCTAAATAAAGTATTGTCTATTGTCTATTGTCTATCAAGGCATCAATCATATCTGATAGTTTTCATGGTTAACAAAAATTTACGATTTGGCAGATAATACCTCTTTAATTAAATGTGGATAATTGTCAACCAAGGATAACCCATCAAAGCCTTTCAGTTTATTTCTAATGAGGCCCCTTACACATAATAGCTTAAGGTGGTACCTAATATAACACTACAGGAAGATAACTCTTTAAAATCAGTTGAACGTTTTGATCGATATGATGTGTGTATGCCGATTTCAAGCATCTCGGTGATCAAAACCACAGAAAGAAAAGCTGCTATAGCTCCGAGTCTGTTGGTTAAAATTTGTTAATTTTTTTTTATTTATTACGGTGGATATATTCAAACACACTGCCAAAAAAAATAATAAGAAAATTAATTATATAAACGAGCAGATCAAATTTTACCTGAAGTGTATGATACCACCTTATTAGTGGATATTTAAGATCAAGCATCAACGCTATATTTGTTTTTACAAAGCATCTTGATGCCAAAGTTAGAGGCATATCATACGATTTTATGAGGTGTGAATAACACTCACGGTGTCAATGGATACACAAGTTTTCTATTTTTATATCTGTCAGAAAAATAATATAAAGATTTCGCGTAAATAACCTTAAAACAACCGTTAACACCAGTCAATTGAAAGCATGTCGTCCAATAAAACATATATTTACTGGATTTTTATAGTATTATTATATTTAACCAACATTTTTCTATAAGAAGCATTGGGGTTCGTATTGCTATATGCTTATTCTCATAAAGCCAATGTATAATAATGATACAGAAATATAACAATAAAATCAAAATAACAACAACTATTTACA
Source organism: Gigantidas platifrons (assembly GCA_002080005.1). Classification (NCBI taxonomy): domain Eukaryota; kingdom Metazoa; phylum Mollusca; class Bivalvia; order Mytilida; family Modiolidae; genus Gigantidas; species Gigantidas platifrons. Next base: position 437,758 of record MJUT01041170.1, on the reverse strand, counting down.
ATATATATACAAATAGGACTAAGAGCTTGGAGGACAAACACCGGTATTAATAGCACGTATGAAATGACAGTTTCTTCAATATTGGTTTTCTTTTACTTGACATAAGTTCAGAAAAATTAATAATATTATGTCTATATATGAAATAACTTGACAGCGACTGCTTACGTTTTTGGTTAAAATAATGACATTCAAAAATATAATGGTAATCATCTCCAATTTGGGATCTATTACATAATTTACATTTACGATTTTCTCTTGGAATGTTCTGCCATCGCCCTGTCTCGATGGGAAGTTTATTATTTGTTGTTCTAAATCTGCAAAGCAAAATTGCATCTTTTATTTCTAAAATATTTAAATATTCTTCATATTTAAGCTCTGTTTTTAAAAGTTTTATAATTTACAGCTTTAGGTGAGTTTTGTACTAAAGAATTCCAATTGAATTCCAATTCAAACTGGTCCTCTAATAGCTGTTTAATTACACATTTCAAATATTGTATATCGTTCAAATGTTCAGTTTCCCATATATTTGAGAAGCCGCACTCATTAAATATATGTTTTACAAAAAATATCCAACTAAACTGCATATTATGATTTTCATTCAATTGACGACATACATATATAAATGTACATGTACAAATGTAGTCTATACGATATATAAGAATACTTTGTTTACCAACTATAAGTCTTGCCCAGTAACATACGGTTCTGATTTTAATATCAATATATATAGGATATTGCTCTAGTTCACCATACACGATATAGCTAGGCGTTGATGTTTTTAGATTTAAAAGAATCTTACAATATTTTAGATGTATTTTTTGTAGAATATCATTGTTACTAAAGCCCCACACTTCACAACCATATAACAGGATGGGTTTAATCATTTTATCAAATAGATCAAGTAAACATTTTATTGATAGTTTATATAATCTTCCTATTTTCAAAACTGCATACATAGCTTTTAATGCTTTATCGGCTAGATGTTTTTTGGTCAAGCTAAAATTTCCTGTTTTAGTAAAAATAATACCAAGATAGTTGAAATTTTTAACTATCTCAAGATTCAGATTATCATAGCTGAAACTCAAATTTTGTGGTGATCTCCCATTCCCAGAAAAACTTTATTTTGGTGTTATCTGCATTTACTTTTAATTTCCACGAATTACAATATTCATAAAAAGCGTCCAGTTGAGCTTGAAGATCATTTGCTGTCTCAGCTAACAATGCTGTGTCATCAGCATATAACAGAAAATAAAGTTTAAGGTAAATATCTAAATTGTTTCCTATTTCATCTGAGATAGTTTGTAGTCCTGTAATATTTTCATTTTCTAAAAGAAAAGTGTCAATGTCATTTAAAAATAATGAAAACAGTAAAGAGTACAAGTTTTCCCTTGTCCTACTCCATTTGCACAATCAAAGTATTCTGACATTCAATTATTATATGATATACATGATTTTATACTATCATAAATATAAATAATAACATTGTACATCTTGCCATTGATATTATTTAACATCATTTTGTAGAAAAGCCCTTCCCTCCACACCTTATCAAAGGCCTTTTCAAAATCTATAAAGCACGTAAAGGCACACAATAATTTTCTTTTTTTAAGTATTAATATTTAGAAAAACGAAAAGAGAGTGAAAATGTTATCTACAGTTGAATAATATTGACGAAATCCGAATTGGGTTTCTTTTATAAGTCTGTATTCCTCAGAGAAGTTGTTGAGTCTTAAATTCAAAATTGATGTAAATAATTTCCCCAATCAACTTACAATTGTGATAGGCCTATAGTTCTTGCGTTCATAAATATCGCCTTTATTCTTATAAATAGTCTTAATTGTACCAATCAACCAAATATGAGGAACTAAACCCTTATCAAAGATAATGTTAAATAACTTTTCGTAAATATTTCTAAATTGATTTGATGTCGACTTGATGTATTCGTTTATAATTTCATCCTCTCCATAAGCTTTATCATTCTTCAATTTTTGTATACATTTTAAAATTTCTTCCTTTGAGATATAGGCGTTTATGTGTTCATTAATTGGTTCATTCTGTAAAATATTAACCCCTGGTAAACCGTCGTTACCATCACCAATGTCTCGTTTATTCAAATTTTGAAGAAAAAAAATCATAAAGTTTGTCAATTTCAGTATTCGGTTAAAAACTGCTTCTTTCTTTTACATTTGTTCAAAAGTTTCCAAAATTCTTTAGGATTGTTTTTGTTATGTTGAATATCTTCTGAGAATTTCTTGCGATAATTTTTATATTTTATATCCAATGTATGTTTGTAATGTTTTTCAACGTCAATCATAGCTAAACGATTTTGTGGAGAAGTTTTACGTTTAAAACGTTTCTTAAGTTTTCTGTAGTTTTGACGTGCAAATCTACAGTCTAATGCTGCGTTCACACGAAATGCGCTTTCTCCCATTATTACGGCGTTTTAACCCCGCTGAACCAGTGGTGGAAAAATCTGTAATCCTCTTGAGGATTAAAATGTCTCGTGCTTTTCCCTGCATTTGACTTGTTTGACTCGTTTGACGGCTTTTGAAATAAAGTTCGTGTTAAATAATGGGAGAAACAAATTCTCCTTCAGTTGCCCATGTGGGTTACGATATTTCTCCACTCTCGAGAGTTAAATTAAAAATGTTAACCACTCGCCTAACGGCTTGTGGTTAAAATTTTTAATTTAACTCTCTTGAGTGCATGGAGAAATATCGTAACCCACGGGCAACTGAAGGAGAATCTATATTTCTAATACGTTTCGGAAAAAACGTTTTACCTTGAAACGTTTCAGAAAACGCTTGCGTTCACATGGAATTTCTGAAACCTTTACGAAACGTTTCGAAAACGTAATACGTTCACACGGGTTTAATACTAATAACGTTTTTTTTTATATTTGGAAACTAATTAGAATTGTTTTCAATTAAGATGGTACCTAACACTACAGGGAGATAACTCTTTAAAATCAGTTGAACGTTTTGATCACCGAGATGTTTGTATGCAGATTTCAAGCATCTCGGTGATCAAAACCACAGAGAGAAAAGCTGCTATGTGGCTAGTGAATTTATAGCTCTGAGTCTGTTGGTTGGAATTTGTTAAAATTTTGATATTAATTACAGTAGATATATTCAAACACACTGCCAAAAAAATAAGAAAATTAAACGAGCAGATCAAATTTTACCTGAAGTGTATGGTACTACACGCGCATGTGAAAAAAAACCTATATAATCAACCAAAACAATATTTTTTCAAATAATTATTGTGAAGTCATTTCTGGATAGATTTTTAAAAAAAATTTACACCCAGACATTCGGAATTGTCTATATTTTGATTGTTTATTTGCTCATTATGTTTATATGAGTTGTTTTTATTTGTACATAATTTAAACACAACAAATAAAAATTGACTTTGATTTTCTTATATATTTCAACTAAAAATAAATCCTAAAAATTAACAATCATGTTTAAATTATGTACAAATAAAAACAACTCATATAAACATAATGAGCAAATAAAAAATCAAAATAAAGACACTTCCGAATGTTTTGGTGTAAAATTTGTTAACATCGATCTAGAAATGACTTCACAATAATTTTTTGAAAAAATATGGTTTTGGTTGATTATATAGGGATTTTTTTTTTACATGCGCGAATACTTTTGGCACCATACTGTACCTTAAGAGGTGCATTTATTACAAAATTGTATTAATTGATGGAAATAACTAAAAACACAAAATGGAGGTTAAATATTCTAAAAGACCGATTCCAGTGAGGTCCAAGTGAACAAAAGTTGGTTTCTGTTATTTCTTGCACACTTTCAAGCTAATATTTTTTTTACCGGAAAAGGACGTTCTTGGTCCAAAATCCCTTTCTTACATCAGTATTCTTTAAAATTTGCAAATACGAGTAAAATAATGAATTATTATGTCATTCATCAATGACGTCATAATTAATATCGCAAAATGACGTCATTTCACGCAACATCATTCCCAGAAATGGAAAGACCAAAGCCAAATGCTGATTTTTTTTTTCAACTATGTTGTATGTTGTTGTCTATGAAAATGCATATTTGTATCAACGAGAAAATTGAAAAGGAGGAGGAGCGTCCTGAAAAAGGGAAGAGAAAGAAGAAGGCACCAATTGTTCTTACAAATGAGAAGAAGACGGCTTTTGGTAGTATACTTATTGCTGATGTTTCTTTTTGCTCAAAAACCTATATCAGAAAGATCTGTTTGGAAAAAAACACAGATCAACAGATGTGTATGACGAAGCTGTTAATACATGGACAGATAATGACTTGAAGCGCCATTCGGGACTTTCCAAAGAAACATTTATTTCCATAAAATGTTATATCAGTATTTGTATGGTCATATGTTTTTGTAAATGTAAGTTGTTTCCCTTTTTCCCGCGTTTTGTGATTGTGACGTATTATTTGGGAGTGTTTAATAAATGTGATAATGGCATCAGACGTGTTTTTGTTCGGCCAGTGAAGATAAAGATGGTATATTAGGGATGTGTCCCCCTAGCCTATTACATGGTGGAGAACCCGGGCTCTACGTTCACATGCACTAAGCAAGACACTGTAATGCGACCAGCTATCCCGTCCGCCAAACGTCTACTGATGACTTTGTGGTATTTAGGTACATATATTTCGTTTAATTTCCATAATTGGAAGCACCAGTTTTAAAACGAATTGTTCAAGATATCGTGTCCACACTACATTTCGAACACGTTTTAAACTGAAACGTTTCAGAAAACGTACACCTAATGCGTTTTCGATCATGCGTTTCAGCTGAAACGTTTTCGAAACGTATCGCTAATTTGTTGACGTGTGAACGTTACATGCGTTTTCGATACGTTCTCGAAACGTTTTCGATACGTATTAAACATACGTGTGAACGCAGCATAAATCAAACCAGGGTTTATTTTCTTTTTTAAAAGTATTATTCTTGTTTTTTCCCCCTTATCATTATTCTATTATAAAATTCATACAGTTATTTGGCCAGATGTGACAAATATATTACCAAACATTTCTATCAATATGTCAACAGCATCTTGAGTAATCATATCCTCTTTTTCTGTACTACATAAAGTAAGCATCTGTTCTAATTCTAACATTTTTTCAATATCAATATTATTTTGAAAATCAATTTGTTTTTTGGGGGTCCCATCTTTTAGTTTTTTCTATATTTCCAACAGTATGGTTCCGAGGATCCACATAATCATTTTGGTTATTTTGTGACATTTTATCAAAAGAAAAACATCATATAAATAGGCGAGTGAACATCTGAATATAGTTTACTAGAATCAAGAATGTCAAAATCTTTGAATGATTTCAGCAAATATGGACTACTAATACAGTAATCTACTACACTGGCGCTTCTACAAGTAAATCGTCCAATATTTTTATACTTACCTACTCTACCATTCACTATAAATAGACTATTACCTTTACAAAATTCTAACATATTTCCATACCTATTTCTTATCATATCCATACTATTTCGTTCGACAGAAAGGGACAATGATTCTAATACTTCAGTATAGTTATCGACATAATCTTTATTATTATTATGATCGTTATCATCAAGAATAATAAAATCATTACAGTCGTCTGTTTTCTACTCAGTGTTTTATGAACGATTGTTTGTCTTTGATGGTGCTAAAGGGGCGGATTGATTGAACAGCTGTTGAAGAAAGCATTTCCCTTACATTCCTCATTGCATAGTCATTCTTCCCGCAGAAAAAAAGACTATTATTCTATTATGATGTTCTCCTGAGTTTTCTGATGAGGTTTAGTGCCTGAGTCAATGACGAAGGCATTATACCTCACCAGACAACACTATAGGAAAACTGTTCCCGATGGATAAAATAATAATATGTTTATTTAGTACATAACATCTCATTCTGGAGATAAATGAAAATAATACGTAGTCTGGAGATAAATGAGAAAAAAGGTAAATTCGCCAACACTCGGCATAATGGCAGTAAATGATCAACGGACAACAATGCTGTCTATATTTTTCCCTTTAATATCTTATTCTGCCTGCTAGCATATATTAACTTTGTCCAGGCTTCTAAGTGATTGAATTACACTATTGAAGTAACATAAAAATATATAATTTCATTTACAATCAACATAATCTTAAATTTCTCAATAAAATAGATTTTGTACCACGTGTTTTTTAAATTCATACTAATATATCAACAATACAACCTGTATAAATATTTGTACGAACTTGACCACAAATGAGATCTTTTCATTGGCTATAGTCGGCATTTTAACAGCTGATGTGTATACAGAAAATATGTTGTAGGATGAGAAAATCTTTTAAAATCCGTAGTTATGAATGAAGTTTATTTATAACTACACTGACCTCAAATTAGATATTTTCATTGGCTATAGTCACTCGGCATTTTAACCTGTTGTACGATGGAAAAATCGTTTAAAAGCCGTAGTTATGAATGAAGTTTATTTATAGCTACACAAAAAATCAATAAATACACAGATCAACTTATATCGGTCAACGCATTGGGTTTAGCACACAAAACAATACAATTTTATGCAATCAAGTTCGTACAAAAATATTATCCGCCTTAAAATGGGAGACATTGACATTTAAAAGGTAGTGAATCAATTGTACGGTTCCAACTTCGCTGTCACCGTACAATTGATTCACTACCTTTTAAATGTCAATGTCTCCCATTTTAATGTTTTGCTGAAACCGTACAATTGATTCATTACCTTTTAAATGTCAGTGTCTCCCATTTTAAGGCTGATAATATATAATGTTATATCAAAAAAAGAGATCGAACTACATGTACCGTGAAAAAAATCGTGCGTCTGTTATTTTACCTTCTACAATAAAAGTGGGTTACATTGTAGTTTGTGGAAAGTTTTTTTTTAGTGTAATAGTAAGTAAGTTCTTTAATTAAATATTAGAATAATAGAATTTATTTCATATTACATATATTTCACAATATATTGTTGAAAGTGGCGTTAAACACCATAACCCTTAATGACCACATCGGTGGTGTAATGGTTGCGTGCTCGCCTCGAGTATGGTAGATCGTGGGTTCGAGAACCGATGGAGTCAAATCAAAGACTATAAAATTGGTATTCATTGCTTCTCCTCTAAACATGCAGCATTCAGGAGAAAGAGCAAAGACTGGTTGGCTCAGAATCAGAATAATGTGTCCGAGTGGAGCGACATGTCTACCCGCGGACTGTTGTTTCGGTGAGTTACCACTATGAAAATCCAACTAAGTGTAATGATCTAGTACAAGACGTGCATGTCATCGAACATAATTTGTTCTCGCCTTGATAGGGGCATGGGTGGCCGAGTGGTCTAGGTAGTTGGTTCGATTCTACCTTGCAGATCACTGTAGCCTATCGTAAATACGGTGTGAGTTCGCGCCCCGCTTTGTACCATACAAAAAGGGTGCACTCGACTCGTAACACGTGTGATGAGGTTTGTCAGTTACCTGCCCAAGATCGATGGTTCTCTCCGGGCACTCTGGCTTCCTCCACTACTAAAACTGACCGCCACGATATCAAACAAACAAACAAAATCTCGCCATGATATAGCTGAAAAATTGCTAAATTGGTTTTATTACTAAAATTTTGATATTGTAAGTTTTCAAAATAATATCGTTTTTTCCGGGTCAGTACCCAAGTGCTGGGATACTGGACTGGTGAATACCCTCGGGGACTAACAGTCCACCAGACAGAGACATCGACCCAGTAGTAATAAAAATACAAGTACCGAAATTGCAGTAAATTTGTGTTCTGCGTATGGCCATTTCGACAATTTATGTTTCATCAGTGCAGAGAGAATCAAAACAATTGGAAGAAATGTTTTCAATTCTTGACTAGGTTGTACGATATAACCAACTTTAAGTCGGTTTACAGCTGATGTAAATCATAAACCGACCCAAAGTTGGTTAAACTCGTATTAACATAATCAAATATTGCAAAACAAGTCTTTAAATTTAATATTTAAATCTTTTAGTATGGTTCAACTTGTTTGTATAACAATCAGAACCATGTAACTAAGGTTGTACAAAATAATTCATCGTGCTCCATATATCCAAAAGACTGAAATGTTCCTCTATATCTTTATAAGAGTCATTAACTTCTTTTGAATTGTCATACCAATCGAGTTTTCGTTTAGTATTTGAACTAGGAAGTGGTGATATTGTTGTCAAAGGGAAGTTGCTATGTCTCTCAAGATCGTTCACACAAGATCGTGATAAGCACATTATGGAAACTTTCAAAATGCCTGGGCGAAGGTGATAACCAGCGACTTTTTTTTGCGATCTGGGTAATAACTAGGACTTGAGAATGCATGTAAGGCTGTTGTCATGGGTTTTCCATTTTTTGATACACAAGTTGATGCCTTTCGGTAAATTGAAAGTCTCAGACCTTTTTTCGTTTTCTCACGAAATATACCCATTGCTCAAACTGCAATATGTAATGGAAAACGTTTCAGTAATGATTTGATTCTATCAAATTAATGGATTTGTCCAAAAGTTTAAAAAGTATAAAGAAACAAGACACGAAATTTTCCTCTGTTCAAGAGCCACCATTTATAAAGACTATGGAATGAAAAGACAAATTCCCTAAATATTATAGGATTATTGCACTCATATTTGGGAATATCTTCCCAGAGTAGAATTTGATATTGCACGAACTTGCTAGTGCAATATATTATTCTACGAGGGAAAATATTACCCGAAATTCGTGCAAATAACCCTATTATTGTATAGCGATTTTACATGGGAAAATTCTATTGACGTCAAATTAGTAGCACATGCTGGTGTGCAATATATACAGATTAATACATGGGCATTTCCATATTGGCCTGGTTATCATCCCGAGACACTCATATTGGCCTGAGACGAAGTCGAGGGCAAATATGGGTTGAGGGATGATAGCCATGTCAATATGGAAATGCCCATGTATTAATCTATTTATTATATACTTCCGATATCTGCAGGCGTAAACACCGGAAGTTGTTTATTTTGTCTGAAACGCACGAGGGGCGCTTATAACTGGTTATTTTCCCGGGGTGTGAAAATATGGACAGTTTACTTCCGGTCATATTGGTCATACAAAAATGCCTTTATTTTAACTAAGTATGTAATAAGGACGAATATATCATCACGTTCACTTTTGGTAACGTTCTTCGGGAAATATTTTTGTAATTTTTTTCTTGTTTATTAAGTAACTACATATTTTAAAGGAATACTCCAGTCAGTTGAAAATTTGTTTTAATTCAATTCTTTATAACTTTTTATTCATAAATAACTTATTATTTAAAAAAAAAGCACCTTTATCAACATTAATATACCCAATTAAAAATGTGAATATTTGGAATTTCCTGTCGTAGTGTAAGCGGCCATGACACCTATCCATGTGACGTCACAGAATCGGATCATGTTAGTTGAATAAATAACATGTATCTGACTCTTCCCAACATCGTGCCCGTTTGGTTATGTTTTAATATAAGATCAACTGCAATAAAATGTTTATAATCGTATATCGTTCTAATTTTTTTTCTTAATATTCCCATCCAATGTTACATTTTCATAAAACAATGAGTTTATTTGTATCGGGAGGGGGGAGCTGGTCTACGTATAATTTCATCTTAGAGAATTTCATGTTTTACGTGATTGGCCGTATAGTTTAAATAACTGTCAGTTTTAACTCATTTTATGCGTACACATGTTTTTTTTTTCTTTTTTGTCCCAAATACTGTCGTACTTTCCCGTGTTTTTCGAGGTCACTGGTCGATGTGTTGACAAGGGTAATTACACAAAAAAATTCTTCTCACATATTCCCTTTTAATTTCGTTAGTGCAATAAAATGCTTAACATGAAGTCATAATGATTTTGTAAATATCAAAAGATAAATATGCGACGTTATTTTACGATTTACATAATTTTTAATGATAAAATTGCAACTGATCAATACTGATATAATATACGATACCGGCACTAATACGTCACAGCTCTTTCGGAAGAGCTTTAATTTTAGGTATAATCCGAGAATGGATTATGTCCCTTATCTTCTCACATTGTAGAGTGTTGAAAAATGGCGACCCCCATTGTTTGGTGAAACAGGAAACTTCAATCACCAAATTCTACCTTACGGTATATTATTTTTAACATTCATTAACACAAATGTCTTTTAGTTAATGTCATTTAAATATTCACTCTAACTTGTTAAGACCATGGAGTTTTCCTTTAATATATATTTGCGTTTTTTGCTCACCTATGATCTATTGACGCGTCAATAGTCTTCAAGAGACTATTGCACGACAGACTATTGAACTGACCTTTGAACCGGTTTTTCATTGGACAAAAAATTTCAAAACTTCAACAATTTCAAAATTTCAAGAATTTTCAAAACATTTCAAAATTCTAAAATAAAAAAAAAATTAAAGAATTTAAAGTTCAAAATTTCAAAATTTTCAAAAAATTTCAAAATTTTAATATTTAGATAATAATATTGAAAAATATGCAATATAAACATTGAGGACTTTTTACTCTGTATTCCACTTGTTTATTGTTGTCTAATTCAACAAATAAAAAATGTTCATCAGTTTTTCTGCAATATATGCATGAATATATTTAAGTCATGTCCGCTACCTTGCTTCTGTTTAATTAGGAAATAAAACAGTTATTTAATGGGTGTGGATGCATTAGACCAAACTATTTGTCCTTCGGCGCTGGGAATAACCAAGTGTTCTATTGCATTCGGCCGTCGGGTCTCATGCATCATCCGATTTCTCATGCATAATTTATCTATCTAATGCATCACATTTATTTCATATCCGACTATGTAAAGGAAAATGCGTTTTTATGTTACAAGTATTATTTGTAACATAAAGACGCATTTTTCCTTTAATGTTTTTATGCAGTAATCAACTTAAAAATATTGAACTGTTACAAACCATGGTCTAACATGAAAATCATGGAATAACATCAATATATTGATGTTATTCCATGATTTTGCGGACCTCGACGAAAGCACCCAATATTGATTTCAGTTACAAACCATATATACCATGGATCTTACTCATGAACTTATTTAAACCAACTCATCCTTTTGGATTCGTTGGTTTAAATAAGTTAATTCGTAAGATCCATGGTATATGTATTTATTTCGTAAGATCCATGGTGTATGTATTATATATACCATGGATCTTACGAATTAACTTATTTAAACCAGCGAATCCGAAGGATGAGTTGGTTTAAATAAGTTCATGAGTAAGATCCATGATATATGGTTTGTAACAGAAATTACATGATACCAAAAGGGTGTTCTCTTCGAAGTCCGCGTTAACCATGGAATAACATGTAGATTAGACCCTGACTTAAGCTCCTCCCACTTCCATAGAAACTTAACTATTATTCTCATGTGATGTCAAAATCATGGAATAACATCAAGATCTTCATGTTAGACCATGGTTTGTAAAAGTTCACTATTTTTAAGTCGATTACTGCATAAAAACATCAAAGGAAAAATGCATATTTATGTTACAACATTTATTATTGATAAAATGTGTATTGTGTTATTTGCCTAACCCCAGTAAAAGCATTTTACATTTTAGTTTGTATATATTTGCCTCTGTTCGACTGGATTGGTCATTACTGAATGAGTGTGACTTTTTCGTTCAAATTTAGATTAGCATGTTTTAATTGAATATTTTGCCGACATGATAGCCTTTTACAATAAGTCTAGTCGTTGTGGAAGGGTGAAATAAGAGAAATGTGGCTTTTTGTAATGTCACGTTTTTCTTAGCCTTTCGACAAGATAGATATACAATATAGATCATAGCATATTTTTGTTTTGCCAAAGTTAACCCGTGTAATAAAGAGTAGTGTAATCCTTTTGCTCTCAAATAGCAACCAAATTCTGATATATACAGTCCGACAAAATTTAAGCACCACCTGACTTGTTTCAATAATATCTTTTCTAATAATGAACTTATTTCAAATCGATTTGCTGTTTTCGTTACCTGTACATACATACTTACGTACCTGTGAAACAGGTTATTGATCGATTTTTATTTATGTGTATATGACAGGGTGTGTAAAGTGCCACGTGTACTTTTCAACATTTGTGTTTGCGAACGAAAGCTGATTTTTTTGTGTAGAGTTTTAAGTTTCATTTTCTATTGGTTTGGTATGGTGCGGCGAAAATTAAACATACCAGAAAGGTGGCAAGCTGTTGGCATGCATAACGGTGGTTTTATCCATAGAAGGGTGGTAGACCACTTCAGGGTTAACCATTCCATCATTGTACGACTGATGCAGCGTTTTCGTCAAACGGGGAATGTTACTGACCGTCCACGTGCAGGTAGACCTCGCAAAACGACGCCGAGAGAGGACCGGCTCATATCCAGACGGGCGCGGCAATGGCCGTTCAGTACAGCTGGTGAACTTCGTGGTAATTTACCGTTTGCAGGCCACATTAGCACACGCACTGTAATCAGACGCCTCCACCATCAGGGAATGCGAGCGTGACGACCCATAAAACGTCCACAGTCGACATTACGTCATCGCCATGCTCGATTTGACTGGTCACATGATCATTTGGGGTGGACTATTCGCACATGGAGACGGGTCCACTGGTCTGATGAAATTCGCTTTTTGTTACGCCCTACCGACGGTTTGGCGCCAACGAAACACTTCATTTCAGGACAACCACATTTTGGGCACAACTGCTTTTGGGGGTGGGGATGTAACTGTCTGAGGTTGTTTTTCCTTTGACTGTAAGTTGGACTTGTACGTTCTTGATGGTAATCTGACAGGCCAAAAATACCGTGACAATGTGCTCGCTCCACGCGTAGTTCCCCATTTCGACAATCATGCGTTGGCTGACAGTCCAATGTTCATGGACGACAACGCTAGGCCACATAGAGCCCGAATTGTACAACATTTTTTACAGCAAGAGGCTGTTCAGACAATTCCATGGTCTCCGATGTCGCCAGACATGAACCCTATAGAGCATGTATGGGACTTTATTGGTCGAAAAATTGACCAACGCAATCCAAAATGTCAAAATATTGACGAATTAAGAACTGCTATCTTACAGGAGTGGCAACAGTTCCCCCAAGAACGGCTTAGGCGTCTTGTGCGAAGCATGACGAGGCGTGTCACAGAACTTCACAATAAGCGCGGTGGATATACTCGTTATTGATTTTTATGCCTTACACATACGCACAATAGATGCATTTAAAAGTTCTTAAAATCTGAAGACTCTGCATTTTAATGCAATGTTAAAAACTTCCATCAAAGACAAACTGGTTTTACGTTTTTCCAGCGCCTGTTTTGAACCCCATTTTTGCCACGTCATAGTCACGTCTTTCATGATGATAAATACTTCGTAGATTGGTAATCTTAGAGCCCTTGGTGTAGTCTTTTAAGAAGTGTAAGAAAAATGGTGATATCTATTTTATTGTTTTAACAGTATTGATGTAAAAAAATATATCGATAAAAATATAGGGTGGTGCTTAACTTTAGTCGGAGTGTATTTTTTAAATAATATAAAACTCTTGTATATTCTGAATATACCTGGTAAAGTTGAGCTTCAAAACTCATTAAAATGTATCAATTACAGGGCCATGAAAGAAAAGTTTCATTCATTTTTCTCTGTAGATGATTAAAAATAATGAAATATCTAATGTAGTTTTCAAAAGTATTGTAAGCTCCGTCGACGTGAAATACATGCCTCCTCAATTGCGAAGCTGCATGGAATAAAGTGGTTTGTAATGTATGAGTTTTGTCGCCAAGTTGAAAAAGATTGTATTCTATCAAATATATGAGTAGAAATACACGAATTAACATATTATTATTAATTATGGTAAGTTAAATCTAATGTTACATTATTTAAAAACAATACAACATGTAATTGCAATAGTTTATATACTGTAGTAAGCCGTGTTGATTGATTGATTGATTGATTGATTGATTGATTGATTGATTGATTGATTGATTGATTGATTGATTGATTGATTGATTGATTGATTGATTGATTGATTGATTGATTCAAGTCCAGTGAGGCCGCAGCATTTCAGTATTTTCAGAGCAATAAAAAGTTCAATATTTGAAAATGATACAAAAATGAAGGGGGTGGGAATTTGTATGGACAAAAAATAATATTGTGTAGTGACTGCAAAAAAAATCTACAAAAAAAGATATTTAAGGTACAGCGTAGTCTAACTCTGCAAACATGTTGCATTCTATGGTGTGTTCGTGCTTCCCGTATACCCCCTATCGAGATGGCACTCCCTATGCGCCACCTGTAGACGCGCTGGGCAGCTCTGTGGATCGAATCCATGGAACCGTCATCACTATTGAGTCGTACTCGTGTGGATTTAAAATATAATACAAATACAAAATGTTATGAGCGCCTAAGCTGTATCTATTATATTGCTCATTATAATCAGGGTACCAGATAATTATTCTCTCTATGTGCTGCTACCCTGTTGCAGTTAATTAAAAATATATATCAATCAGACAACTACATTGTTCCAGTCTGAATCTAGTCATAGTTAAAACACACTTTCATGGCATTAATTAGAAGTCATACAGATCAATTGTAACAAACAAATAGATATGTATTTTGAAACACGCACATAATTACAATATTAATTTAAAATGTATGTGAATGTGAAAATCAAAATAAAAAATATGCTTTAACAATCTTATTCATTTTTTTTTAAATAAAGAATATGATATAGATACTCTTATTGTATATGTAATGGCTTATGTATCAAAATGTCATTTTTAGACAACATCATTAAAATCGGGGATGTATAATTTTTCAAAGTATTGATTTTGCTCGTGGATTAATAAAATTGTGGTAATGCTGAACAAAGGTTTTATAATAAGCAAGCCTTCCCGTTGTATTATATGTATCTATTTGTCGTAACATACTGTGGCGACACGTTCTACCGACCTAAACAATGTTGCGAGATATCGATTTTAGCAACGGTGAGGTAGCGTTTATATATTTTTGTCCCCGCGGTTAATTTTAATGTAATTTCTCGTCACATGACTTTTTTCATTGCAATCTGGAGGTCGCCTGCTGCATGAAAATTTGATAAGTCTTTGAAAAAAATGTGATGGATTCTTTCTTTTTGGAAAATAAACTTGGGAAATTTGTAAGCAGATAAATATTACAAATTAAAAGACTAATTTCACTATTTTTTTAAATATTTTTTGTATGTTTGTCGTATGAAATGTATTTCTGATTTAGTTGTCAATAGCGACATACTTAATGTATTGTATGTTAATTCGGAGGAATAATTGGCCGATCGGATATTCATTGGAGATTTAGCAAAAATATCTATACATAGAGAGATTTTCATAGACAGCTGCGTTACAAACGGAGTAAAATATCAAATTGTTCACTGCTTGTGCTCAGGTGAAAATTTGATCATTAACACTAAGCTATTGTTTGTTTAATCCATTGTATGTATTTTAATAATAATATGTGGATGATTGTAGCATGATTATCTTTGAACATCGATTAACTTAAGACAGGTGAAGTTTTGTTTCATAAACGACAGTGTCATTACGTATAGGGAGAGAAAGAGAGCCATGTTCCTAGAACTTCACCACGACAGCGCACCAACGAGAAAACTATTATTTCATGGCGACGGCAAAAATGTTAGAATTTAAAGGGACAATCGTTTTCTAAGAATGGAATTAACAAAAATAATATATTATTTTTCTGACATTTTTGAATGTATACAAGGAATTAACTAATTCATCTTTCAACGGGAAAAAAAGCGCTGTGCAAAATATGTAAGAGATACTGGAAAGACCATTTCGGGAAGCAGTTTGAACATAAATTGCCGAAGTCTTAGAAATGTTAATTGAGGTTATGAGAATAAAAGGGAACGTTGAAATAATGGAAAAGCGCCGTGTTTATTTTCCGACAAATATGAAGCAGTTATAATGTGAATCGATAGAAATTCCACTTTTTATCACTAATTTATTTGTATATAAGACAGCGAATATGCTAATGAGTAACTTATAAGATGTAAATAATATAATACTGTGTGGAATTTTGTAATGTAAAAGCTTGTTTCTTCTTACGTGTATCTGCTTGTTTTTATCGTCAAAAGAACTAGATTTATCAAGTAGAGTGTTGAATGGTTCCACTTCTTATCATTATTATTAGAACGTCTGCTATAGTTATTTCTAAGCGAATGTGAATATGTTGTAAAACAGGATTTAATATTCATATTAACTATTTCAGAAAATTGCTGATTATTGGAGAGATTATAAAAAAAATGTATATTAATGTTTGGCGGCATTAAAAGTAATCATGCAGAAAGCTGTACGATTCAACGAAAATCAGTTGTTATATTTAGCAAACAAATCTCGACAGGAAAATACAATTGCTGGATTTTTATACAAGAAAAGCTCCGATACAGGCAAGTGGCAGTTACGTTATTTTATATTGTACCAAAATCTATTGCTGTACTTTGAGAACGACCAATCAGCGAGGCCGTCCGGGGTTGCACTGCTAGAGGGAAGCTACTGTGACCGCGTGCTGACACCTGCGGCAGTGAAGGGTAAAGATACAGAAAAGCAGGTAATTTTGTTGTTTTTGTTGTTTTAAAATGAGTTTACTTACAATAAATTAAAAAAATTAAATGAGATGTAAAAAAATATACGTTGAAAAGATCTATGTTAGTGTCAAGATTATAAACATGCTAAATCAACCAGTACAGTATGGTCACGGTGTATTCGTTACATAACAATTCTGTATTTGACTCCCGAGTACAAATTTGTAATGTCAAGTTACAAGAGTGTAAATAGGTCAATGGACAAATCTTCTTGTCAACTTGTTGATCTTAGATGTTGTTACAAAACCATGTGCCACATTTCCAGATCATATTCACTACATTAATTTTTATTTGTTGCAACAACAAAAAAAAAACACCGACAGAGTACCACCTCATGTTCAACCAACTGGTCTGTAGAACACTATTCATTCTCAATCAACCAAGAAAACACAGGGAATACTTCTTGTCTTTTTCCCCAGAATACTTAATACAAAATTCATAATCCAAAACACTTCATTTTCATTCTGACTTGTTCTGGTATATTATATTGAACACATCTGGGAGTAATCTGTGTTTTATTATTCCCAGAACACATTTAATATGCCATTATCGGATTTGTATTGACAAAGTTCTCATAGTTGTTGAAAATGTTCATAATGGAAATCTTTTGTTCAGTATAATTTCCTGGTGTTTTTTTTGTTTTTGTTTTTGTTTTTTTTTTGTAACAAGTAAAATAAGTCCTGGTGTAAAAACTGGTCCAGACCTCTTATAAACATTGGTTACTATAAATTATCAAGCTTCTGATTGGTCAGTATCTATTAGCATGTGTAAAATGTTAGTTATTATGTGGTGTTATCTGGTATCTTCTGGTTCCCTGCACAAAAAGAACAAAATAGTACTAGTGGTCTCACTATTCCATCACCAATTCAAAGGTGAGTCTTGACACATCAATATTAAATAATTTATATGGGAACAACATCTAGATTATGATGCTAATACTCCCCTGGTTTTGATATTGTCAAAGACTGTAATGAGGTGTTCAAATTGTTTTAAATCAATTTTGTCTATTATATTTACTCCCATAATTTTTTTATTGTGTTAAAAAAAAAAAAAATTCATTTAATTTGTAGAAATGTCAATAATTCCAAAAATCATATTCATGTCTGTTGATTCTGATTGTTTATCTACATGGGAACTTAAACTATTAATATTGAGAGGATGAAATGATGTGAATGTTCTTTTGATTCTATATACAATTAGGTGGTGTGCATATTTTACATAATGCATATGGTTTTATAATGCATTCATAACGCAGTTTTTCCACCATTTGCATCAAATCTACTTTCACACTTAGAAAACTTGAATCAAAGAGTTTTGCATTTTATATTTACTTAGCATGTTTTTGTACATAAAAACAATTTGTTTTTTCCCTCTCCACTTAAGTCTTGTAATCAGGACAATGTTACTATAAATAATTATCATATTATCACTGGTATTTGTTAAATCATGTGACTTGAAATATTAGAAGATGATGTGAAAAATCATGTGTAAAATTGAGTGGAAAAAGATGCAAATTTGTGTCTGTATTTGAATAAGATGAATTTAATGGACAAATTTGTTATTTATAAATCATACAGGCCAGGAGATATTTTAAGAATAATTATTACATCAAGCAAGTTTATAGAAAAGGAGGAAAAGGAGGGGGGGTATCAAAATTGAAATTTGTATTTTAGCTTAAAAGATAGTATTGCTATGAGGGTAGTGTGTACATAGGAGGGACTTTTATTTTAGAAATAAGTTAGAATATTGTAAGCTAAACACCATGATAAATGTTCATTTCATTTGAAGTTTATATTTATATGTTGTGAGCCCCTTGTAACACATATGTTGTGTCTGAGTGTTGATATAAAGTATTATTATTAGTATTAGTATTAGTATAAAATCTTAGAAATCTTACATAAATGCCCATTGTGTTGTGGTGTGTACTTGAACAGCCTAGAGTACATAACTCTAGATAACTTAAGTGCAGGGCCAGATTGAGAGCAATCGGTCCAATTGGCTTAAGACTGGTCCTGAATACAGGAAAATTGTCCTATTTGGAACAAGTTTCATAAGGAGGAAATTCTTTCTCATTACAATCACAGAAGTTCCACTAAAAGACCAAAGGCTTGTTACGAAAGTGTGTCATTGCTTGACCAATATGATGGAAAATTGTCCAACATTTTCACATAAAGGGGCATTATCTGCCAAATCGTAAATTTTTGTTACCCATAAAAACTATCAGATATGATTGATGCCTTAATAAAACGTGTTTCTGTAACTTATTATTGTTATGAAATGTACGTGCAGTGGGAAAAAACGTGGAACTGCTCGTGTTTTGAGATCGATTAAGAAATGGACGTCATCTTATTAATTATCGACATTGTTTACGGAGTTTGTTGAATCATCATTAAATCAGTACAACAATGCACTTATTTCTTATTTTTTTGTGAATCTGCTTTTAGTCGGTGTTAATTACGGACAAAGAACCATGCAAGTTGGCAGTTAATAAGCGACAAAACACAAATTATTCGTTTTTACCTGTCACTGGTAAGCTCAATTGCATACCGAAAAAGGGAGGTCAAATTATTTGCTTTGCAAGCAAATAAGTAATCGATGGTAATTTTCGTTCTCAAAAAGTGGAAAGTGGTTCGATAAGCTGTTTAATGTGAAATATTTACTTTTATTTCATCATTTTAAAGCTATTTACCAATTTCCAAAGCATATAATTTTTTGGGTCAAAATCGTAGCTAATGCCCCTTTAACAGTCTTTGACGTAACCCACTTGCCCGAAGCCCGGGACAAGTAATTCGTTCGTTGGACAAGTGAAATTTCATAGGCACAAGCCTGAATGGGCAAGTACACTTTTTACTTCTTGATTTGTATTTACATATCATCAGAATGTTTTTTCAAAAGAATTCAATTTTATAGACAATTTTCCATTTTGTAAGAGACCAGTTACGTATACCAGTAGCAGACGAAAAACGTGTTTACAAAACCATTTCCGCAATCGTATCAACAGAAGCTTCGACTATAGTAAAATGCAGAAACGGAAATAACGATGACGGAAACGGACCCGAAATTCCGGAAATAAAAATAACTTCGATCGGAAATTCAAATAAAAACTTTTGAGTCGGGAGGGGGGAAACTTACATATTTGTTAATGTGGCCTAAGTCAAGCATGTCAAAGTGTTATAGAAAATATATAGATTTAAAAATTATAACATGGCAATAATGAAATGAAAGTATTACTGATACATTTGACATGCATATCACTGTTTTTACCCATTTTTATATTGATGCCCGTCTAGTTGCTAATTCCTAAATCAGGCTACATGTACAACCCATGAAAGACTCAACATAGATAAAAATATTTTTTTCTCCAGCAAATTTTCTGTATGAAACTGTTTCCACAGGTTGTAGTCACGATTAAGCAACAAAAAATGTGTTTCAGGTTTCATGTGAAAAAATTAATGAAATAAAATAAGGTAGGCAGGTCGGATGATGATGATGATGATGATGACGATGATGATGAAATGGCTGAGTACACTGTTTTTTCTTTGATAATGTCCTTAAGACAGAGAATAAAAATAAAAAAATCACTATACATGTTTTTTATTGTTGTTTGGAGATTTCAACTCAGCTGCTAAGTAATACAATAAAATATATTTTTTCTTTTCGGGCTAGTACAATATAGTTCGGGCAAGTAGGCTATTAATGTCACTTGCTCCACGATAGGGCAAGTGGTCTGAAATAATTAGTGTGAAGACTGCTTTAAGCATTTCTTTTTCTTCAAAACTTCATATATGCCTTTCACAACATCAAGTTGTTCTGGACATGAAAATATTTAAATTGAAATAATATTCACTTGATGTTAAGTATTGATTGAATCAATAAAAATGCAATTTTCTAGAAAATTGTAAACACAATCATTATAACATTATTATGTAACTACATATTTTTACAGCTCATTTCATATTACCAGTACTTGATCAATTTCAAATAGAAACCAAAAAACAAATACATCAGTGCAATATTTTCATGTTACTTGATAAAGTTCAAATAGAAACAAAAAAAACCAAATACATTTTTGTACATTGGTGCCATATTCTACAAAACATGGGTAGATTTGTACATAAACTCTTGTGTTTTCTGAGCATTTATAAAATAGAAAGGATTTAGATTTTTTTTCTCTGGTGAGTTGTCTGCTCTTGGTACATGATTCATGTTTTATGTGTAACATATAATGAATGGTTCCATACTGTGTCTGAAAATGAACAGAATTTTAATATAAACCACAGATAAGTGACAGACCATTTAGATATTCTCCCAAATTTTGTTTTCAAGACTGGTGGATCAGATAACATATACTTATTTTTTGCTTCTTTCGAGTTGTTTTTATTTTTTTTTTATGAAATTTGGCTACATAATTTTTTTCTTAAAATAAAATAGTTCCCCCACCCTAAAAGTATCCTATTTCTAAGTAGAAATTGATCATAATACATTATATTATGTTTTCACTTGGCAAAGCCATAAATTCTGGTTTGTTGTACATAACACAACCAACAAATTTTTAAGTGGGTAGACAGATACAGGTAGAAAATTTGTTTTCAATAACTGGAAAAAAAGCTTTTTTAAGATGTAAAAAAATAATTCAAAACTCATTCTTTGTAATTTCTGATCAAAACAAAATTAGGTTAGGGACGTTAGAGTTATGTTGATATAGAATTTGATCGGCACGACTGGAATCAAACAAATATTCCAATGGGAAAAATATTACAATATTTCTTCCTGATGGAATAACCAATATAGAATATTTATTCCTGATGGAATAAACAATATAGAATATTCATTCCTTGTGGAATAAACACTATGGAATATATATATATTCCTGACAGAATAAATAAAATAGAATATTTGTCCCTGGCAGAATAAACAATATAGAATATATATTCCTGATGGAATAACAATAAAGAATATCTATTCCTGACAATAAACAATATAGAATATTTATTCCTAATGGAATAAACAATATAGAATATGTATTCCTGACAGAATAAACAATATAGAACATTTATTCCTGATGGAATAAACAATATACATATTGAATATTTATTCCTGACAGATAAACAATATAGAATAATTCTTGTAGAATTAATGTATATCGTTTTTGTGCCTTTTGATTAGACAAGAGCACTATCACGTGTTTGTTTTTGATTCGTTCATAACTCGATGAACTTTTTCGTTTTTGATCCGTTCATAACTCGATGAACTTTTTTGTATTACCAGTATAAACAATATGGCGGCTGCAGACAGGAAACTACGATAGTGTCCGATTGAAAGCAAGCCTGAAAATCAGCTTAATAATCAAAATAGGGAAAAGATTCACGTGGAAGAATTATAAGTATTAAACGGTTCTTTTTATGATGAGTTCATGCATGTGTAAATGGTGCCGATGCACTCACAAACTTTACATAAACGTCCTTCAGACGTTTATTCATTTTGTGATTGCATCGGCACCTTTTACACATGCAAGAACTCCTGAAAAGAAGCGTTTAATCCTATAATATTTATTCCTGATGGAATGAACAATATAGAATATTTAGGTCGGTAGTTTTCTCTGGGTACTCCGGTTACCTCCACCAATAAAGCTGATAGAATAAACAATATAG
This sequence comes from Gigantidas platifrons, assembly GCA_002080005.1. Taxonomy (NCBI): domain Eukaryota; kingdom Metazoa; phylum Mollusca; class Bivalvia; order Mytilida; family Modiolidae; genus Gigantidas; species Gigantidas platifrons. The sequence continues at coordinate 415,454 of MJUT01041170.1, read as the reverse complement.
AATATGTTTTCCTTGTAGAATAAACAATATAGAATATTTATCCCTCAAAGAAGAAATGTATATGGAGTTATTTATGATAACTCATCCATTTTAAGGACCAAAAATACACATTCACAGAGTTATGACAAATAAACAGATTTTTTTAATGGATTGCCTTAATCCATCATCATGGCCATAGTAGTGCAAGTTCACCCATATATTATAAAATTCTAGATGCTTTATAAATGTCAAGTTATATATGGAAACTTAACAAGACACTGTAAATGGAAGCCTGATAACTCATCCAATCAAATGCTACATTACATCTGTTTGACATACATCTCCGACTGTCTTCATTTTTTTTCTTCTATGCACAGAACTCAGAAGACAGTACATTTCTTATATAGCTTTCAGATATATGAATACATGTGTATCTATACTGATTGTACATAGGAATAAAGAATGAATTTTCATGTCAGAAAACAGTTGTTTAAATGATTTTTTTTCTGTATTACCGGAAATTTTTATCATTTTAATAAAAACTTCTATGTTTTATGTGTGTACGAAATAGGCTTCATATTATTATTGATTGTATTGAAATGGCTTCATAAGTACATTGTACTGTATGTAGTTAAACTTGGTTAAATTTTATTTAGAAAATTGGGGGGCACGGGTGGCTCAATGAGTTGGATCTAAAAACTCATACAAGCCTATCACCAATACGGCGTGGGTTTGCGCCCGGCTTCGTAAATTACAAAAAAGGGTGCACTCAACTCGCAGCCGCAAGTGATAAAGTTTACCAGTTGCTTGCCCATGGTCGTTGATTCTCTCTGGGTACTCCGGCTTCCTCCACCACATAAACTCGTCGCCATGATATAGCTGAAATATTGTTGAAAGTGGCATTAAAACACTAAAAATAAAAAAAAATCATTATTTAGAAAATTAAGTATTTACATGTCAATAAGTATCATGAATTACAATATTATGTGTTGAAGGCTGTGTAGTTGGTCTTCAACCTTTTAACAGTCCTCATGATGAGCACCGGTCCTCCGGAACAAGACCAGTAAAACTTTGTTTGGACCAGTAAATGTTTCTGTTTTTATTTAGAACTATATAAAAATAAATTCAAATTTTCATTTCTTCGAGGACTGCTTTAAATTGAATATAGGTCACAGCTGATATATTGAGGCAGAATCTTCAGATATTTAAATATATATATCACGGGTGGTTTGCTACGTCACACGCACAGATACTTGAACATCGCCTCGAGGTAGGTTTATGCAGTTGTACAATTTAAAAAAAGGGAAAACTAACAAAACCAAGTAGTTCACCGAAGGGCCCACATATCAGACTTCATTTTTAGCATACATTCATTGCGTGGAAAGCCGTCAGTTTTGCAAACACTTCTGTACAGTTAAATGGGTTTTGTGTGAACGGTATCCTTGCCCGGAATTTTAACTGTACATAAGTGTTTCCACGCAATGAATGCATGCTAACAATGAAGTCTGATATGTGGGCCCCTCAGTGAACTACTTGGTTTTGTTAGTTTTCCTTTTTTAGCTCACCTGGCCATAGGCCATGTGAGCTTTTGTCATGGGTAAGCGTGTTGTCCGTCCGTCCGTCCGTTAGCTTTTCACATTTAACTCTTCTTCTCTGAAACCACTGAACAGATTTCAACTAAACTTGCCATAGATGTTCATTGGATGGTCCTCTACCAGATTTGTGTTTTTGGTGTAGATCGGAAATTCAACATGGCCGCCAGGGCCAATAACGTGTTCTGATTGGTTGAAACCTTGAAAATCTTCTTGTCAGAAACCACTAAACCAATTGAATTGTGACTTTGCAGGAATGATCATTGGGTGGTCATGTATTAAACTTGTGAATCGTTTACCGATCGGAGATTCAAGATGGCCACCATGACTCGACTTAGTTTTTACATAGGACCCTATGGAAAAAATGTTTAAAAGTCTTTAACTCTGAAACCAATAAGTCAATTTAAAACAAACATGCCATTAATGGTCCTTAGGTTGTTAACTTTCAAAATTATGTGCAGTGACCCCGAACTCCATCCAAGATGGCTGCTGTCAGCGAACATAGTTTTAACATAGGACCCTATGGGAAAAATGTTTAAAACTTTTTTCCTCTGAAACCAGTAAGCCAATTTAAAGCAAACATGGCATGAATGGTCCTTAAATGGTCAACTTTCAAAATTATATCCAGTGACCCAGACCTCCATCCAAGATGGCCACCATCAGCGGACATAGTTTTAACATAGGACCCTATGGGAAAAAATGTTTTAAAATCTTCTCCTCTGAAACCAGTAAACCAATATAGCAAACATGTCATCAATGGTCCTTAGGTGGTCAACTTCCAAAATTGTGTTCAGTGACCCCAATCTCGGTCCAAAATGGCCACCGTCAGCAGACATAGTTTTAACATAGGACCCAATGGGAATATTGTTTAAAAGTCTTCTCCTCTGAAACCAGTCAGCCAATTTAAAGCAAACATGGCATGGATGTTCCTTGAGCAGACATAGTTTTAACATAGAACACTATGGGATTTGAATAGTAACTTAGATGTATTCGGCATGCAGACATTCTTAAGAGGGCTTATTTATATCAGGTGAGCGATACAGGCTCACCCGAGCCTCTAGTTTAAATTGTACAACTGCATAAACCTACCTCGAGGCGATGTTCAAGTATCTGTTTGTGTGACGTAGCAAACCACTCGTGTATATCTATGCTATAAAATGTTATTGAAAGTCATTTTTAGACACAGCTGGTAAAATATTGCACAACGGGTAAGTTGCATTGCCATGACCAACATGAATTGTTTATTGTGGATGGGGGCCGTCTTGATCGTATGGTAGTTGGATTTACAACTACCTGTGCAATCAGTGCCTATCATTGCTAAAGCTGTGAGTTCGAACCCCGTTCATGGCGAGGTGTACTCGATACAACATTATGTGATAAAGTTTGTCAGTGACTTATGACAGGTCGGTGGTTTTCTCAGGGTACTGCGGTTTCCTCCACCAATAAAACTGACCACCATGATATAACTGAAATATTGTTGAAAGTGGCATTAAACACCATAAACCAAACCAAACCTAAAATGTTATTGAAAGTCATTTTTAGACTCAGCTGATAAAATATTGCACAACAGTTGAATAGTATTGCATGACCAACAGGAATTGTTTATTGGGGACCAATCAGTATACAGGAATAGTATATTTGGCAATGGTGGAACATTTTTATTAGGAATACCTTGGTCGTGATCGTATTGTAGTTGGATTTACAACTACCTATGCAATCAGTGCCCATCACCACTAAAGTTGTGAGTTGGAACTCCGTTCATGGCGAGTTGTGCTCGATACAACATTATGTGATAAAGTGACTTGTAACAGGTCAGTGGTTTTCTATGGGTACGCCGGTTTCCTCCATCAATAAAACTGACCGAAATGATATAACTGAAATATTGTTGAAAGTGGCATTAAACACCATTACCCTAACACCCAGCCAGAATTGTTTATTGTGGACCAATCAGTATACAGGAATAGTATATTTAGCAATGGTAGAACAATTTTATTAAGAATGCAAAACAAAAAAAAGAATCAATTTTCTGAAATGTATGAATATTTTAAGGAACTCTAAGGAACTCTAATATAGCACCACGATATAGCTGAAATATTGCTAAAGTTGGCATTAATACCAATCAATCAATCAATCAATCAATCAATCAATCATCAATCGATGAACTAATATGATTTTGTTGATTGGCTGTATAAGATTTGGGTATCTGTCATTTTGACAGCTCTGTATGATTTAACATGTAAAAATTATATGAGCCTAAATAAGCTACCAATAATTAAGTTGATGAAGTTACATTGGAATATAATACTGTATTCCCAACAGAAGAAGAGACAGAATATTTCTATATTGTTCTGTGACAATTCAGATACAAGCATAAATCAAAATGGTTCCAATCTCTGTTTTACCAGGAAATCACTATTATTTCCTACAGTAATGTCCCTAATGTATTGTAATGTTACATTCTAATGCTTGTAGTTACAGGGACAAAAACTAGGCATTTTTGTTGCAGTTGCCAGCTGGGCTCCCGAAAATAACAATTGTAGTAGCCAAGCAACTAATGTTGCACATGAAATTAAATATTCAAAATTCTAGTAGTCAGCTGGGCTAAAAAATTAAAATTTGCAGGGGCACAAGGCCAAATCTTAGTAATCTTGGGCTACAGTACTGGATCCCTGTTAAGATTTATCCCTGTAGTATCAATGGATGTAGTAGAGGTTTTGTATTTATTCCATGTTTTAGTACATGTACATGGTGTATTAATGGAATAAGTAGTATTCATGACCTGAATTTTACTTTATTTGTCCTCATAAGTAGGTCATGAGAGTACAGTAATTCTCCAAACACAGAGATTGGTAGCATATCATTTTGTGCAGACTTACAAACATGGCTGATATGCTCTATAATTAAGTTGTCAAGAACTAACTGTAATGTAAAGAAGCATTAGTCCTGCAATTTGATTTCCAAACAGATAATTAATATTATGGAATTGAGTATAAATGGATTTATTCTGAAGCATTATTTATTTATTTATCAGTTGTTTACTGTTAAATTTCAATTCATTTTAACTCATCTGGCCAAAAGCTAAGTGAGCAAGCTTTTGTAATATTATTTGAAATATTTCACATTTTAGTTATTACTTCAGAAACCACTGGAGTATTTCAGTGATCTAGAAAATGTTTATTTTGTTTTGATATAACATCCAATGTGTCCACCACAGGAAATAATAATTTCTGATTGGCTAAGATATGAAAAACATCATAACATCCAATACGACCACCATGGCATGGCACATAATAATTTCAGATTGATTGAAATGCCAAAAACATCATAACATCCAATACGACCACCATGGTGCATAATTTCTGACTGGCTAAGATAAGAAGAACATCATAACATCCAATATGACCATCATGGCACATAATAATTTCTGATTGACTAAGATACGAAAAACCTCATTTCCTCAGACACCACTGTGTAATTAGAACAAAAATGTTGTATAAAAACAGGAAATCTATACTGATAGACCTTCAAAATGATTGCTCATTTTTTTCGGATCCTACACCCAATATGACTGTCACTTTGCTCAATCATTTATGATTGACATATCATCTTTACAGAAACTACAAGGCTGTTAGATTTGAACTTTACAGGAATTATTAATAGATGATATACTAACTTATAAAATCCAATACCAGCAACATTTTTATAATAGACTGAATTTTAACATAAAACTGCTTTACAGACCACTTAATGGAGCCATGTAGGAATGATTTATGATTTATAAAAACACATAGGGGCTTGAAGTTAGATTTTTATTATTATATGGTTTATATGTGTAATAGGAAAATGTTAACTCTTCCTTTACATGTAACCATATAATAAAAGAAAAAAGAATCTAACTTTGCGTCTCTGTGGATAAAATGATTCCTGGTTACATTTAAATGGGATATTGAATATGACTGCCATTGCTAGATTGTGTTTAGGCTAAGAAATAATGGGACCTTCGTGGTCGTGATCTTATGGTAGTTGGATTTATAAGTACCTATGCAACCAGTACCTATCACCACTAACGTTGTTAATTCGAACCCTGCTCAGGTGAGGTGTACTCGATACAATGTTATGTGATAAAGTTTGTCATTGACTTGCGGCAGGTTGGTGGTTTTCTCCGGATACTCTGGTTTCCCCCACCAATAAAACTGACCTCCACAATATAGCTGAAATATTGTTGAAACTGGCGTTAAACACCATAAACCCATCATTTGAATATGACTGCCATGGCTAGATTGTGCTTAGGCCAAGAAATATTACCAATGTTTCCACTAAGATTCTTGAAACAAAAATAGGCTAAGGGTAGATAGGTAGACAAAATTGTTGAATTTTTTTTTTTACCTACCGTAGCTAGGTTTTACAAGACAAGAATCTGACTTTAACAGTGCCCTGTCCAAAAATTGGCAATGAAATATTTTAGGGTATGCACTTTAAATTGGGGATGGTAGGGCTAGGAAAAACACAGGTATTATTATCCCCTTGCCAACGAAGTTGTGAAGGGATATAGTAACACTACCGTCCGTCCTTCCATAGCATCCTTGTGAACACTCTAGAATCAACATCCTTCAATGGATTTTGACCAAACATGGTACATACTTAGTCCTTAAAAGAATCTGGAACCCTATTGATTTTCAAGGTCATATGTCAAAGGTCAAGGTCACCAGGTCAATTATTTACCACGTAACATCCTTGTGAACACTCTAGAATCAACATCCTTCAATGGATTTTGACCAAGCTTAGTACATACTTAGTCCTTAAAAGGATCTGGAAGCCAATTGAATTTCAAGGTCATAGGTCAAAGGTCAAGGTCACCTGGTCAAATTTTTAGGCGAGGGGATACGCCACGCTTTGCATTGCCCTTGTTTTGTTTGCCTTAATCCAAAAGATATGTCCAAGTTTAGAACTAACCATTCACTACTTATGAGTTTCAGCTGTACAAGTACCCAAATAAGGGTAATAACAAAATTATCGAACACCGAGCAATCTTCGAAAGGGAAAGGCAAAACTCATAAGTCAACAAACAGACAAAATCAGTCAACAACGGGAAAACTGGGAAAACCGCAATGGCCCTGACTTAGTACAGACATTTCCAAAGAAATGGTGGGTTGAATCAGATTTTATGGCACCAAACCTCCTGCTTCCATTATGGTTAAAAGGTTGCGGTTGTCACTATAACAGCATTTTTAACAATGATATTATTTGATATCAGTAAGTCTTAATTACAACAGGGATTATTTAGGAGCTGTCATGGTCGTGATCGTATGGTAGTTGGATTTACAACTAATTATGCAATCTGTGCCTATCACCACTAAAGTTGTGAGTTTGATACAACATTATGTGATAAAGTATGTCGATAAATTTCTCTGGGTGCTCCGCTTTTCTCTACCAATAAAACTGACGGTCACGATATAGCTGAAATATTGTTGAAGCACACCTATTTACAGCGCTGTATGGTCATTGCAATAACTCATACATGGAATTTTGAACAACCAATTTCAATTCTCAGTAAACTTCAATGATAAGTTTTAAATCAACAGTTCAATGATACTACTGAAAAAAATCATTTTATCTGGTCTTGATCTTTTAAATGTGATATAAACGTGATTGAATTCATTTCCATCAGGATTGAAATAGATTAGCAAACATGATTTATTCATTTACTTGTAAAGCTATTTTGGAGAAAATCAAGCAAATCCTTATTAAGAATGATTTCTATTTTATTAAACAAAAATTGATCAACAAATTTGATCATACCACTTCAATACACAATTACCTATTGTAAGGCTATACCAATTTAATATATTGTTCATGTATATTTTGGTAATAATTTTCGATAGATTTTTAAATAATTCTAAATTGAATCAGGTAACAGCTGATAAATTCTAAATTCTCAATATAAAAAAATGTTCATCTGAAATTACAGAACAAATTGATTGTAAATAAAGAAATTTATTATAATAGTTTATATTGTGGTGTAGTAGTTAAGGCATTCGGTTGCCGTTAGTAACCATTTAAAATACTTAAAGCAAATATTTAATTAATCAATCATGGGTTAGGTTTATGGTATTTAACGCCACTTTCAACAATATTTCAGTTATATCGTGACGGTCAGTTTTATTGATGGAGGAAACTGGAGTACATGGAGAAAACGACCGACCTGTCGCAAATCACTGACAAACTTTATCACATTATGTTGTATCGTGTACACCTCACCTGAACAGGATTTGAACTCGCAACTTTAGTTGTGATAGGGACTGTTTACATAGGTAGTTGTAAAACCAACTACCATACGATCACGACCACGACAGCCCCCAAACATTAAATGAATCTTATCAGTTTGACTTCTGTTCTAATTATTGAAAAATATTGTTGCACTCATGCAGCATATAATACATGTATATGGTTTTTATCCTGCAATAGACTCTTTTTATTTAGTTTATTCACAGAAGCAGGTTAAAATGACATATAAACTTACAATTTTTACCAAAATAGAGCCAGTGGTTGGTGCAGCAAAATTTGAAAGGTGTGGAGGGATCAAGGTGTTCCTGCTTTATTTTTGCAGAAAATTACATGAATAAAAAAAGTAGTCTGAAGAAAAGGAGAGGTTTTGACTCATGCCCCTCCCCTGGATCTACCACCAATAGCCCCTACTTCTTTGTGTAGAAAAAAAACCAAAACAATGCATTAACCTATGTACATATATATACATATTGTTTACAAACAGCACTAATATAATGACAAAAGAGTTTTATGTTGCTGTTGTTGGTTAATATTATTGAAAAATTACTAATTAACGTTTTATTTTAAATTTGAATTCTTAGGGATTGTAAAAAAAAATATGTATGTCAAGTGTTGTGAGAGTTGTACCATTAACTCATCTTATTCATTACTACACACAACAGACTCCATAAACTCATAAAATGTTTGATAACACGCACACCAGACTCCATCACATACAGAACCATGCATATCTAATTACAATATACTAGTTATTTCAATATCAATAAAAACATTTTTTGTGGACAAAATTATTGTTTTCATCAGGAAATAAAAATGTATATGATGAGCGACCATCTTGTAAAATAACAATATTAATTGACTATTGTTGACTGTTTGGTTTCACTATCTATTTATAAGACTAGCAGTTACTTGTTTTCATGCCTTATTAAGTAGATGTTATAAAGCCTGTTATTTTATTGATGAAGTCCACAGGATGGATGAACAAAAAGCAGACAAAACCGTGTTGAAACAATCATCAATAAATTGAGTGCTCTTCACTTACAAATGATCACTTAAGCTTGTCTTTTACATTTATGCTTCAAAAACTGGGGCACAGGCCAACCAAGGACATTGAAATAATAAGATAAAGCAGACGACAGCAGTAAATTTGAACCAATCACGAGTTAGCAAGCTTCCAGGCAATAGAATAGAATAGTTTTCAAGCTTACCACTACACTTGGTAATTAGTGATGATGACATCAACTGAACGAGGGGGTTTCATCCAGTTTTAGTATTTATTTTTATTTTTCAAATAATAAACCTGGAGAAATAATTTAATTTTCATGGAGTCCAGATTTTAGTGATTTGATAAACTTTGAGAATTCTAAAATGTATTATCTACCGTAGGTCATATATGGGAAAAAAGTGTTTGAGCTATTGGCATTTTCCTTTGTCTGTGCAAAAAAAAAAATCATGGAGTCCAGATTTAGTGATTTGATGAAACTTTGAGAATTCTAAAATGTATTATTTAGGTCATATATGGGCAAAAATTGTTTGAGCTACTGACATTTTCCTTTGTCTGCAAAAAAAAAATTCATGGAGTCCAGATTTAGTGATTTGATGAAACATGATCTAGGTCATATGGGCAAAATTTGTTTGAGCTTTTGGCATTTTCCTTTGTCTGTGGAAAAAAACCAATGTTCTCCTGTGCAATCACTTGGCCAAATGGAGCCAATTTTCTATGACATTGTCTCGAGGATGGTTCTCTTTCAAATTCATATTTTTTTCATGCCTTTAATGTAATCATTACAGGTAATGATGTCCTTCTTTCTCTTCTTTTGGACAAACCTTTGAACTGTTTTAACCAAAACTGTATACATGTCATAACAAATACAAGATGGTGGCAACAAATGGACCATAGTTTAATCCCTGATTACCCCTTTGGTATCTTCAAAATCTTCTTCAGGAAGTCAGCAGTCTTGGCAATGAGAAAATTGGATATCTTTTTGTACATTGGATTTATATTTAGAAAATAACTTGCTTTAGAAGTGATCTGTAATTTAAAATGGTATAAACTAAAGAACTATTTTAAAGAAATTCAGACTAAAATTCTCATAACGAGGTGAAATTTTACCGAAAAGTTGACAAAACTGTGAAGAAAATATCCACAAATCATTACAAGGAATGGAATTATGAAGTCCAATCAAATCGACAGCAGTCGGCAGTATTGTAGAAAACCAAGATGAATTGAGCAAATAAGGAGTGAAAAACGCTACAAATCATATACACAAGAAAAACACTGCAGTTTCACAGAAATAACATCAATAAATAAAAGTCAACTGGACGTGAACGTGCATTAACAATATATTATTGGCTGAATGTAACATGTGAAAATTACCAAGCAATCGTAGATGTGATACAGGTAGCAGAAAATCAGTTGATTAATTATTGATATAGCCAATACATTCAATACGTTACTACAGTTTATTGCAAAGCATTCAACCAATTGCAGGTAATATATAAAATAAAATAAAACGAGAGATGATAAAAATGATCCTTCAACCAATCATGGAAATTAATCAAGAAAATGACATCAAACACGAAAGTTTTCTCAGTAATTGACTACAAATGAAAAATCTCTCAATGATTTGTAGACAACAAATAAACAAGATGGCGGCACCAATTTCTCATAATAAGTTAATATGTAGGCAGAAAACAAGATGGTGACATCAATTTGTCAACATAAGCATATATGTAGGCAGAAAACAAGATGGCAGACACCAATTTGTCAACATAAATACATATGTAGGCAAGAAAACAAGATGGCGACACCAATTTGTCAACATAAGAAGTATCTATGTAGGCAAGAAAATAAGATGGCGACACCAATTTGTCAACATTAGTATATATGTAGGCAAGAAAACAAGATGGCCACACCAATTTGTCAATATAACAATTCAATATGTAGGCAAGAAAAAACAAGATGGTGTTACCAGTTTGTCAACATAACAAGTCAACTACAGGTACAAGAGAGCATCAACCTACTGGGCTTGACTAATACCAATTTGAAACCAATCGTGCTTCAGCAACATTTAAAAAAAAATCAGTCTTGACTACAACAGGGAACCGAATATAAATGCTTTCTTACAACAATGATTAACCAATTAGATTAGACCGTAATAAGATTCAAAGCAATCAGATTAGATCCCAGCATTCTATGTGGTATAAGGGACCAATCATTTAACTTTTGAAAAATGGGGGGGGGCTATGTTTACTAAGCTATTCATTCATGTTTCAAGTCGAAATATGTTCCCAACAACTAGAAATCTGCAAATCCGTGTGCATGTTTGTCGTCCTTGCCATTGTTGTGGAGACTGATTAACTTTCGGTTGTTTTTTTCCGATGATTGCCGATCATGACCTCGTGAAGAAAAGATAAACAATCATGGATGCTGAGGTACACACACATTCCTGACAATGATAATTGAGGAATCTGTCTGTTCCATGTCGTGTGAACCAATTTTTTTTTGCAATTATTCTTATGTGGTACACATGGAATGAATATATATATATATATTTTTCATCAACTGAACATTGCGTATGAGCGATAATCTCCCCGAAAGAGTTCAAATCTTGGGTCACGTGCATATCCTTTGTATTACTGTATGGGACAACAGAATTATCTGCTGTCAAATATTTTGCGATTTTCTCTTAAAATCTGCTTTTGAGCAGATTTTTAATGTTATGCAGTTGATTTTAGTTAAATTAAGTGACATATTCAGTGAAAATATCTAATCCAAAAATTCCACGATATTTGCCTTACATACATGTATTACTTTAAGAGTTGAATTTTTTTCTATAAATACAGAAAATAAATATACAATACTTGTTCACTGTTGAAGCATACAGGTAATATGTGTATGAGGCTTAGAACATACCTGCCAACCTCTGAAACACCAAATCAGGGTCATGACCCTCATTCCTAAATGAAAATGAGGGTCATAACGCGTAACGACATTTTCGGCCATTATTATTGTAAATCGTATGATATATCTAGTTTAATATGTATTATTAATGATCATATGTATGTACAAATAAACAGCTGTATCAATAAACTATGCCATAGACTCTAAGCTCTGGTTATAATCACTAGTTGCACTCTTTGCAGATTTTAGAACAAAATTCTTATCCCCTCCCTGATCATTACTTTCATCACACATAATACTGAACGGTTGCGACTGCATTTTGTGTATCACATCTTCATTCAAACTCGGTGCAATAGCTCTTTTAACAATTTGTGTGGTTTTAGTTCTCCCACAAGAAAATCCTTTAGCAATTTCACTGTCGGTGAACATTTTTTTACATAAATATTGTGTGAAGTGATCAGCCACAGCAAAAGGGATATTGTGTTCAGCTATGAAATTACAAAACTGAGTTTCAGCAGAAGTTGTTTTACTCTTCAAAGAATTGTTTGGCATTGTTACAAACAAAGACATTGATTTTGATTTCCTTTGAACCATCTCCAGCTGCATATGGTTTTGTGACTTTGCATGCCTTGTCAGGTCATTCTTTGCACCGGATCCAATAGATAAATGTGATTTACAAAGAATGCAAAGTGCATCATTTACGCTACGATCACTGGGACTGAGCCAACTAAATTCTGCTTCCCAAGCTTTTTGATATTTGCATAAATATTTCTTTCGTTTAGTGGGTGAAGAACAAGCAGGCCCTGATAAGGACCTCTTCCTTCCAGTAGACATTTTGCAGAAATGATTTAACTTTTTTATTGTAAAAACAACTCAAACTTTCCACAAGGGAATTAAAATTTTATTGTAAAAGACCCAATCATCGCTAATTACTTACCTCGAAGGTATATTGTTGTTGATTGTAGTTGACCATTCGGATTGTTGTCCTTTCGATAGGTAAAATCCCGGTATTTTCCGAATAAATAAATATTTCTAATATCTGGACCAATTCCGGGTGATTCCGGGTCATCGTAGTGAAATCCGTGTACCGACGGGTGTTCAGGGAAATGAGGATGACAAGCTCGATTTCCGGGTGTGACCCGACGAAAACGAGTTACTTGGCAGGTATGCTTAGAAACGGGGGAAAAGGCGAGGCTTCGCCCACGTTTCGCACCGAATACACATATTTACCTATATGCTTCGACAGTGCACACGTATTGTATTTATCCTGCAATTTTAAATCGTAAATAAACGTTTACTGGACGATGATAAAAGTATTTGAAATAATTTTGTGTATGTATTTGAAAACATTATCCCCCAATGTGCCCCGATGAGTTTGCCAAATATAAAATTTTATTCTATTTATAACTGACCAATATCAAAAAAAATATTGGGCAGGCTATATTGGTTGGTAAATGCTGTCATTGCAGGATAAGAAAAAATACATAGCCCACATTTAATAAAAAAATGGTCATTGACCTAAGCAAGAAACAGACATTTGATTGATTTGAATAAGTATTAGGCTTGTGATGGAAATTAATTCATTTTTAAGCCTAAGTTTTATTTGAACAATAAGATTATAGGTATATCTTAAGAATAATACCCTTTGAAATTTACATAATTCTTTCTAGCAACATCATGTAGAATATGATAAACACAATTTTATTTAATTTTTTTATTGATGTAATTGAGGGTGGGTTGTAGTGACCTTTATCAAGTCAATCATTCTAAAATTGTGTATTTCCCGGTGACTTATTAACTTGTATTACACATTTGTTTTGGACATAATAATTTAAACCATTCAGATAGAAGCCAAACATATATATAGGGGCTGTCGTGGTCATGATTGTATTGTAAATGTAGTTGGATTTATAACTACCTATGCAATCAGTGTCTATTACCACTAACGTTGTGAGTTTGAATCACACTCGGGCGAGGTGTACTCGATACAACATTATGTGATAAAGTTTGTCAGTGACTTGCGGTAGGTCTGTGGTTTTCTCTGGAGTCTCCGGTTTCCTCCACTAATAAAACTGACCGCCACGATATAATTGAAATATTGTTGGAAGTGGCGTTAAACACCATAACCCTAAACCTAAGAAAAGGAGTTTACTAGAGAATTATTTATTGTAGTTCTGTATTTTCTTTCATTATTGATTTAATAATATAGTATTTATGTAAGTAAGCTGTGGATCATTCATATCAATGAAACAGAATGTTCTGATCACTCAGGAGTGAAAAAAAATAAAAACACTTCAAGGAATAAAAAATACATTAAAAAGCATTGAATGATATGAAGCATTGATTGACCTTTTTTTTTTAAATTGTTTATGTCAAGTGAACAATATGATTAAGATATAAGTACCTTTCACTTGCTCTCTTTCGCTGATATGTTGAGGTGTTCATTGTAAGAGATCTGAAGAAACCCAACTATGGGTCACATGTGAGTGACCCTATGCCATGACCTTTGCGTATGGTAATATGTAAAGATTCAAAAATCAACCAAAAATTTTGATTGGACTATTGTTGAACGAGTTATTGCCCTTTTTCATTTATTTCAGTAAAAAGTTTGTACCAGTATGTGCAACTCCTACAATTTAAATGAGATGTACTCAAAATTTTGCATGCTCAACCATTAGCTTGTGAAGATTTGCATATTGTTAGGAAAATTTGATTGGGCCATTTTTGAGGGGGTTATAGCTCCTTTTTGACTTAGAATTGGTATGCATAATTCCTCCTACATTTTCAATGGGATTTCATCAAAACTTTGCATACTTACTTACTAGATTTGAACTGCTGTTTTTCACTTAGAATATTTTATCAAAAGGATGGATTGTATACACAATATCTCCTATATTTTAATTAGGAATTCCTCAAATCTTTGCATGGCTGTATTTACCATATGCAGATTCATATAAAATTATAGCAGTTTGATTGGCCATTTGTGAAAATGCTTCTATACTTTAATTAGAGAGCATGCGTATGCGTGTGTGTGTGGAGGGGATGGGTGATTAGAATATCATGCCACTTGCGGCACAGCTGCCATTTTATTTAGGTTATTTTGAAAATTAATTCATATAGCATCTTACGTTAGATATGGCAAGAAATCATAATCTCTTTTGAAGGGGTTGTGTACCTGACACCTCAGGGTTCTGTATACTTTTCAAAATCTTGAAGAGATAAAATTTTCCCATAGGTTATGCCCCTTTTTAAATTATAAGTCATAAATATCAATATTGATGATACAATTGTACTGTATGTCTTTCAAAGAAACATATTATGCATTATTTTCGTTTGCTGGAATCTTCAATTCATTACATTAAATTGAAAGTCGAGAATGAAATAAAAATCTATATTAGTAAAATTTTCTTTTGATGTCGCTGGTTGGTTTATAATTAAACATCTTCCTGGATTCCAGTAGAGAATAATCTCCCCGCAGCCCTTTGTGTGTGCATTAATAACTGCAGCATCTAGGCCTGTCATTCTTAATTCACGACGGATAGAGCATGTAAAACACATACCAGGATTATCAAATCATGTCTAATGAAAAAAGAATATATCTAGCTCATTCGAGACCTGTCACTAATGAATTGAATAAAACAAACAAGTCAAGCATTCTGTTTATTGCGATTTTGTATCACTGATCACGGAAAGGCATTGTTGACTGGTATTGTACTTTGTATTGTCTGGCAGGTGATCATTGATTTTATATGCTTGTAAAGATGAGAAATACTGATTCGCTATGGGTATTCTTTTATTGACTGTGGGAATAGCGTTGACAAATAAAATGACGGAGATGTCCACGATTAGAGAAAACAGAGAATTGAGCATTGATATTATCTTTGTATTTTTCGTCTATTATCTAGTATTTTTCATCTTATACCAATTGTTCCTCGCCACGACCAGGTCCTAATGTAGCATTATACAAGGGAATGTTTTATATTGTCAAAGCAAACGATGTCCACCTTTACAGAAACAGATATTGAGCATTAATATTATCTTGTATTTTTCGTCTTTTACCAATTGCTCCTCCGCCACCGAGTCCTAATATAGCATTGATATTATCTTGTATTTTTCGTCTTTTACCAATTGCTCCTCTCTGCCACCGAGTCCTAATATAGCATTATACAAGGGAAGGTTTTATATTGTCAAAGCAAACGAATCGTAATCCTTGTTTATTGCTGTGAAATCTATAGTCAATAATTAAGATAAGTCGCATGATAGGTTTATAGGGATTGACTTAATGAGGGACATGGAAAAATGTCATTGGGGGGTTAATTGAAATATTTTATGGTAAAGGTTATATTTCATTTGAAAAAAAAATGGAGTTTTATTGCATTTAGGCATTCTAGATCCTGTAGAACTGATGTAGTTGGGTTTCTAATTTGTTTTACTTAATGATGTTGCTTGGTATTTTAACTATGATAGTTTATATCAATACTCAGGATGGTTCAGTCAAGTACATTTTATATCTTCCTTAAAAGGTCAAACCTGACTGTCTTATGTGACCTTTCAAGGGAAGATTGAAATATGGTCACATAAGACAGGTGGTTGCTAAATACAGGTTTATTTAATATAAAATGCACTGTAAAGGGAATTTAAAATTAAGGTCACATAATACAAGTTGTTGCTTAATAGAGGTGGTCACTAAAGCAGGTTTGACTGTAACTTAATAGAGGTGGTCACTAAAGCAGGTTTGACTAACTTAATAGAGGTGGTCACTAAAGCAGATTTGACTGTAACTTAATAGAGGTGGTCAGTAAAGCAGGTTTGACTGTAACTTAATAGAGGTGGTCACTAAAGCAGGTTTGACTAACTTAATAGAGGTGGTCAGTAAAGCAGGTTTGACTAATATCAATTTTAATATGGTAATAAGTCATCGGATACAGTCAAGCCTGTTATAGTGGCCACCTCTATTAAGTTACAGTCAAACCTGTTATAGTGGCCACCTCTATTAAGTTACAGTCAAACCTGTTATAGTGGCCACCTCTATTAAGTTACAGTCAAGCCTGTTATAGTGGCCACCTCTATTAAGCAGGTAACCTTTATTATGCGACTTTAATTTTAATTTCCCTTCACAATACATTTATTTTGATTAAACCTGTATTTAGTGACCACCTGTCATATGTAACGTATTTCTATAATCCCTTGGAAGATCTCACAAGACATGATTGACTGTATTTTCTTACATCAAGCTTTTAAATGTAAGTTGTCAATGATCTTGATCATTTTTATAGATGAAACATACATACAGGCACATCATTTTTATTGATGGAGATGGTTCACGAGATATATTAGATACCCTCCTAACTGAAATTAGTACTGTGTTGACTACTATTTTACCTATTTTGTTCCAGTATTGTTATAAATGCTGTTATAGTTTCCTTTATATTCGGTATAAAGCTCCTGAGAGCTTGTGTTTATTGTTATGCAAAAACCGAATTCAATAAAGTTTTCTTATCTTATCTTATCTTATAGTGACAACCGGAACCTTTGAACTGTAATGAAAGCGAGAGGTTTGGCGCCGTAAAATCTGATTCAATCCACCATTTCTTTAGAAATGCCTGTACCAAGTCAGGGCCATCTAGTTTTCCCAGTTTTCCGGTTGTTGACTGATTTTGTCTGTTTGTTGACTTATGAGTTTTGACTTTCCCTTTATAAGATTGCTCGGTGTTTGGTAATTTTGTTATTACCCTTATTTCCTGACAAATAAGAACACTTTTCTGTTTTCTTTCAATAAACTTTTCAGTGTCTGACTTGTGTCATTCCAGAGTCGTGGTCGTGATCATGTGGTAGTTGAATTTACAACTACCTATGTAATCAGTGCATATCACCACTAAAGTTGTGAGTTCAAATCCCGTTCATGGGAGGTGTACTCGATACAACATTATGTGATCAAGTTTGTCAGTGATTTGTGACACGTCAGTGGTTTTCTCCGGGGACTCCAGTTTTCTCCATCAGACTGTCACGATATAGCTGAAATATTGTTGAAAGTAGCATTAAACACCATAAACCATGAATCCAGAGTTATGCTCCCTAATTACAATGTATGTGTAAAATGATGTTTACTTGGTTTTAGGGCACTCTTCTTTTAAGAATTTTTTTTTTTTTATAAAGTTTCTCATATCTGATTTGACTAGCATTTATAATTACATTTAGATGGGTATAATACAGGTCAAAATTGATTTTGAGATACAACATATATCTTACACTTATCATTGTAGATATTTTTATTGGTTTATGAGCATTATCTTAACCAGAGTTATGTCCCTTAATTATGTCTAAAAGAAAGTCTTTTAATGGTTTCAGGACATTATTTTAAATTTCTGACTGATAATTTTTAGATTACATTTAGATGAATAAAATACAGGTCAAGCTTGATTTTGAGTCGTCTGACTATTATCATTCCATATGATGTTTTTCTCGGTTGTGGGACATTATCTTAGGTTTTCCATAAATTGCATGTAGATGGATAAATTGGAGGTTGAGTTTGATTTTGAGATAACTGACTAATATCATTCAAGAGTTATGCCCCTTAATTATATGTAAAATGATGTTTTTCTCGGTTACGGGACATTATCTGAAGTTTGTGATATCTGATTTGACTTAAGTGATTAGATTATATTTAAATAGATTTATTTGGTTTCTGACCACAATTGTGAAATCATTCCAGAGATATCTACCCTTTACTTTATGTGTAAAATTATGTTTTTATTGGTTTGTAGACATTATCTTAAGTTTCTGATATCTGCTTTGACTAAAATGCTTGAATTATGTTTAAATAGATTTTTTGGGGGTACGGTATTTGTGAAATAATTCCAGAGTCATGCCTCTTACGGTAAGCTTAAAATGATGGCCACTGCCTAGTAATATTTTTTTTTCTTTCAAAATTTGTCGGTCAGATTTATCCACAAAGTATTGAAGCCAATAATTGTAAACCACAGGATCAATCCTTGGGGCCTCTGGTTTCTCAAATGAGTAATAAATACCGGTAAATTGGCAATAATTGGTACATAAATATTACATACACCACATGTATTTTTTTGCCTTGAAATGATTGTGTCAATAACATTTATTATGCCATATAATAGAGACACCATCGATAGGTGATAGGTTGATGATCTGATCTAGAATTGTTAGGATATATAGTGAATGTCCTGTCCATCCATTAGGCCAACAGTACTAAATTTTTAATTTTTAGATGCATAAATTCCACACAAAAAAGTGAGAGAAAAAATTGATCCTGAACTACCTTACCCAATATATAGGCTGCACCAATATAGATATATGTTGTTTTAAACCACCTATAATATATGTTTATATTTCTTGACATAAGAGGGGCCTGGGTGGCTCAATGAGTTAGGCCGCTGGGTCTAACAACTCATACAAGCCTATCACCAATGTGGTGTGGGTTCGCACCCGGCTTTGTAAATTACAAAAAAGGTGCACTCGATTCGCAGCCACAAGTGATAAAGTTTACCAGTTGCTTGCCCATGGCCGGTGGTTCTCTCCGGGTACTCCGGCTTCATCCACCACTAAAACTGATTGCCATGATATTGCTGAAATATTGTTGAAAGTGGCTTTAAAACACCAAAAATCAAAAATCAATCAATCTTGACATAAGAGCAAATAAATATGTTAAAGATAAATGGATGCCAAGATATAGCTAAAATTCTAATAAAGTTGGCATTAAACACCAATCAATCAATTAATAATGATAAATGGATAAAGGTGGGGGACAAAAAATTGCAGTTTGAACCAAACAAAAATTTATGACAAAAAAAATAATACAGAAAATATTTTTAAAATTGTGAGGTACACATGTTACCTTGGGTAGTTTCAATACCCATGTATATATCTGAATGCGGAAGTAAGAATAGTTAATTAAATATGATAAAACAATGCCTTTAATTGATACTACAAAATAAATAATAAAGAAAGATAAAAAAAATGATTATTGTTTATTTAGCTTGAAAAAATTGACATTATATGGAAACCTGACCAAACTAACAAAATTTCAATCCTGTCATAATAAACCAGTGAAATGAGAAATCAATAATACCTAGGCATATAATGTTTGATTAAAAGAAGGCCTCTAGGGAAATTTTCCTGTGTCATTATAATGCTGCATCTTCATTTGCCATTCGCATCCAGTATGTTTGGCTATAACTTTTTTTTTTTTTTTTTTTTGAGTTTTCACCAAAGCATCATTTTGTTGACGGGTTTCAGGAAACAAAAGAAGAATCGTGTGATTATAATCCATTAGAGGGAAATGATGTGATCGTTTGTTAAACAATATTCCACTCAAATGGCCTTTTGTGTTACATCCTCATGTTAAAGTTATTGTATTCCAATATTACATGAGTTTGATGGGGGGCTATTCTTCTCCACATAATGTAGTATGTATGTATGATGTATATCATATATTATTTACACATCCTGTCATAATTCGGAACAATTTAACTGCACATGGAGGTCTTAAGAATTCGTTAATGTACTTTTATTACTGTTGAACATGAAAGGATGCGGATGTAAATGAATGAACGTAAAATAATATCCTTTGGAACCACAGGTAAAAAATCAAATGTTACTCTGGCATGGCACTTTTATTGCTGTTCTGCATCTCACAGTTACTGGGAGATCTTTAAAGGCCAAACATGACTGATATCCAATAGTTCCACTCCTTCTGTAATATGAAAAAGTGGCCTTATAAGAGAAGTGTCCTCTCATGAGGGTGGGGAGAATTTAGTAGTATAAGCATCTGAAATCTGGCCTGATAAGAGTGGTGGCTTTTGATGGATCGAAAGACCTTGTAAGAGGGTGACTACTTTATCCCAGAATAAATGTCAGAACACTTTAAGCCTATAAGATCGATTTTGATTGATTTGATTTTTGGTGTTTAATGCCACTTTCAACACTATTTCAGCTATATCATGGTGACCTGTTTTAGTAGTGGAGGAAGCCGGAGTACCCGGAGAGAACCACCGACCATGGGCAAGCAACTGGAAAACTTTATCACTTGCAGTTGCGAGTCGAGTGCACCCTTTTTTGTAATTTACAAAGCCGGGTGCAAATGAGTTGTACTCTTTACTATAGATCAACACTGCATCTGTGTTTTATATCTCACAAATGATGCAGGGTGTGTCAGAAATATAATCAAATACAATAAATTACACTCTTCCAGGTTTTTTCTTCTAAATACAGGAAAATCTGTATTTAAGAGGTCACTTTTGGGAGAAAGAAATAGTGGCCTTTTAAGACAGGTGACCTTTTTAGAGGTTCAATTCATATGACATTTTCTATGACAGGATAAGAATAAGGTGACCTTTTAATAGAAGTGACCGCATAGGGAGATTTGACTGTACTTAGCAATATATTTCTGTTTTACATGGGACACCCACTAGAATATTGTTTCTTTTACAGTAATCGTGAAATGCACTCGCTGTAAACAACTGATAGAAAATACACATGGAGAACTAAGATCAAATACTTTTATTTATCAGTGTAAACATGTGTTACATCTGTTGTCAAACTCATTGACAGATGTATCAAAGTTGTGCATTCTTGAAGGCATACATGCATGTATTTGTAATGGATTATATCAGAGACATTTTAGTTGTGAATTAAGTGACAAAATCTTATGTCATTGGATTATTTAACATATGTTGTTGCCTTTTTAGTGTTAAAAAAATAAAGATTAGAAGTGGTTGTTATTGGTTGAATTGTATCTCTTAAGGCTTTTTTTTACTTTATTGTGACCATATAGATCACAAAAAAAACCATAAGAGCTACAGTTCCACAGCTATTTGAAATTGTTGACCATCACTGTTTAAACTTTTTTTCTCATATAAACTTTAAGACAAGTGAAAACATTTCCAACTAATACAGATTCTTTTTAGAGATTAGGGTATGTCTCGCCACAGTTTTTGTTTTAGCTTGTTTGTTTTGTTGCATTAAGGGGCTGTTGTGAACGTCATTGTATGGTAGTTTTAAATATGTACCTATGCAATCTATGCCTATCACCATTAAAGCTGTGAGTTTGAATCCTGCTCATGGAGAGGTGTACTTGATACAACATTATGTGATAAAGTTTGTCACTGACTTGCGACAAGTTGTAGGTTTTTTCCGGACACTCCGGTTTCCTCCAACAATATAACTGACCGCTGCGATATAGCTGAGATATTGTTGAAAGTGGCATTAAACACCTTGTCTTATTAATTAGATATTTCTTTAACCATTATATTAATTTATGACATAATATTCACAAATCTGCAAAAATTATGAGCACCAGCATCTCTTTGATAATTTTAAGGTTGTTTATCACCATTTTGAGATAATAAACATTTTTTATTTATTTATTTTTCTGGGGAAAAATTATTGCCCTTTATAACATATTTCATTGTTCATTAAAATCATGTGAGCATATCTCATTCAAGATTTGATTGGGATCTGTTTCAAATGTTTATTACCAAAAAAAAGTGAGTGGCATTTCATGTCAAAATTGTAATGAAACCATCATATTTCTTTTTCCACAGTGATACTGTCAACAAATAATGCCTTACTTTTAGACAAGCAATGTATTTCTTTTAAGAGGTATCACATTACTTTTTAAAACCATCGTGATGGAAAAACATTATGAATATTGTGAGAGAAAAAACATCGGCTTACTTCTAAAATCATTCCAAATCTTTTTATCATTTAATATAGGGTAAGGTTAAGACCACTTTTAACAATATTTCAGTTATATCATTGCTGTCAGTTTTATTGTTGAGGGAAAGCGGAGTACTACCCGAAGAAAGCCACAGACCTGTCGCAAGTCACTGACAAACTTTATCATATCATGTTATATCGAGTACACCTCGCCATGAAGTTATTGATTGCACAGATAGTTTCAAATCCAACTATCGTACGACCGTTAAAGCCCCTTACATTTAGTATAAGATACTGACCAATGAAATTGTATTTAACAAGGAAACTTTATGATGTATCTGATCCCGCATCACAATCAGATTAATTATTTTTTAATAGGATCACCTGTTTTAATTACTAATATACAAATACACTTATTGATGTATTAATGTTTTGTAATATTAGAATACATGACTGATAAGCTGATAATGAATTATGATTAATTAATGTTTCTCTAATTGACTTGTACATTTGTGACCTATTTTGATATCGCCAATGCTTTTGAGAAGTAAGCCAATGCTTTTGAGAAGTAAGCCAATGCATTTAAGAAGTAGGGAAATGCATTTAAGAAGTAAGCCAATACATTTAAGAAGTAGGGCAATGCATTTAAGAAGTAAGTCAATACATTTAAGAAGTAAGTCAATGCATTTTAGAAGTAAGCCAATGCATTTAAGAAGTAGGGCAATGCATTTAAAAAGTAAGTCAATACATTTAAGAAGTAAGTCAATGCATTTTAGAAGTAAACCAAGGCATTTAAGAAGTAGGGAAATGCATTTAAGAAGTAAGTCAATACATTTAAGAAGTAAGTCAATGCATTTTAGAAGTAAGTCAATACATTTAAGAAGTAAGTCAATGCATTTAAGAAGTAAGTAAATGTATTTAAGAAGTAGGGAAATGCATTTTAGAAGTAAACCAATGCATTTAAGAAGTAGGGAAATGCATTTTAGATGTAAGCCAATACATTTAAGAAGTAAGTCAATACATTTAAGAAGTAAGTCAATACATTTAAGAAGCAGGGCAATACATTTAAGAAGTAGGGAAATGCATTTTAGAAGTAGGGCAATACATTTAAGAAGTAGGGAAATGCATTTTAGAAGTAAGTCAATACATTTAAGAAGTAGGGCAATGCATTTTAGAAGTAGGCCAATGCATTTAAGAAGTAGGGCAATGCATTTTAGAAGTAAGCCAATGCATTTAAGAAGTAGGGCAATGCATTTTAGAAGTAAGCCAATGCATTTAAGAAGTAGGGAAATGCATTTTAGATGTAAGCCAATACATTTAAGAAGTAAGCCAATGCATTTAAGAAGTAAACCAATGCATTTAAGAAGTAGGGAAATGCATTTAAGAAGTAAGTCAATACATTTAAGAAGTAGGTCAATGCATTTTAGAAGTAAGTCAATACATTTAAGAAGTAGGGCAATGCATTTTAGAAGTAAGCCAATGCATTTAAGAAGTAAGCCAATATATTTGAGAAGTAAGCCAATGCTTTTGAGAAGTACGCCAATGTTTTTGAGAAGTAAGCCAATGCATTTAAGAACTAAACCAATGCACTTAGAAGTAAGCCAATATATTTGAGAAGTAAGCCAATATATTTGAGAAGTAAGCCAATATATTTGAGAAGTAAGCCAATGCATTTAAGAAGAAAGCCAATGCATTTCAGAAGTAAGCCAATTATGCTTTTGAGAAGTAAGTCAATGCTTTTAAGAAGTATGCCAATTCTTTTAAAAAGTAATGCAATGCTTTGATAAGTATGCAAATGCTTTTGAGAAGTAAGCCAATGCATGTGAGAAGTAAGACAATGCTTTTGAGAAGTAAGCCAATGCATGTGAAAAGTAAGACAATGCTTTTGAGAAGTAAGCCAATGCATGTGAGAAGTAAGACAATGCTTTTGAAAAGTAAGCCAATGCATGTGAGAAGTAAGACAATGCTTTTGAGAAGTAAGGCAATGAATTTAAGAAGTAAGCCATTGCATTTAAGAAGTAAGGCAATGAATTTAAGAAGTAGGGCAATGCATTTAAGAAGTAAGTCAATACATTTAAGAAGTAAGTCAATGCATTTAAGAAGTAAGTCAATGCATTTTAGAAGTAAGCCAATGCATTTAAGAAGTAGGGCAATGCTTTTGAGAAGTAGGGCAATGCATTTTAGAAGTAAGCCAATGCATTTCAGAAGTAAACCAATGTATTTAGAAGTAAACCAATGCTTTTGAGAAGTAAGCCAATGCATTTAAGAAGTAGGGCAATGCATTTTAGAAGTAAGCCAATGCATTTAAGAAGTAAGCCAATGCATTTAAGAAGTAAGCCAATGTATTTAAGAAGTAAGCCAATGCATTTAAGAAGTAAGCCAATGCATTTAAGATGTAAGCCAATGCATTTAAGAAGTCAGCCAATGAATTTAGAAGTAAGCCAATGCTTTTGAGAAGTAGGCCAATGCATTTTAGAAGTAAGCCAATATATTTGAGAAGTAAGCCAATGCTTTTGAGAAGTACGCCAATGTTTTTGAAAAGTAAGCCAATGCATTTCAGAAATAAACCAATGCACTTAGAAGTAAGCCAATATATTTGAGAAGTAAGCCAATATATTTGAGAAGTAAGCCAAT
>MJUT01041170.1:341706-381495 GCA_002080005.1 Gigantidas platifrons | reverse complement strand
TTTGAGAAGTAAGTCAATGCATTTGAAAAGTAAGGCAATGCTTTTGAGAAGTAAGCCAATGTTTTAAGAAGTAAGCCAATGCGTTTGAGAAGTAATTCAATGTTTTAAGAAGTAAGCCAATGCTTTTGAGAAGTAAGGCAATGCTTTTGAGAAGTAAGCCAATGTTTTAAGAAGTAAGCCAATGCGTTTGAGAAGTAAGTCAATGCATTTGAAAAGTAAGGCAATGCGTTTGAGAAGTAAGCCAATGCATTTAGAAGTAAGCCAATGTTTCTGAGAAAGAAGATAATGCTTGTAAGAAGTAAGTCAATGGTTTTAAGAAGTAAGTCAATGCTTTTAAGAAGTAAGCCAATGTTTTTGAGAAGTAAGCCAATGTTTTTTAGAAGTAGACCAATGCTTTTGAGAAGTAAGCCAATGCATTTGAGAAGTAAGCCAATCTGTTTAAGAAGTAAGGCAATGAATTTAAGAAGTAAGCCAATGCATTTGAGAAGTAAGTCAATGTTTTTGAGAAGTAAGCCAATGTTTTTTTAGAAGTAGGCCAATGCTTTTGAGAAGTAAGCCAATGCATTTGAGAAGTAAGCTAATGTGTTTAAGAAGTAAGGCAATGAATTTAAGAAGTAAACCAATGCTTTTGAGAAGTAAGCCAATGTTTTAAGAAGTAAGCCAATGCGTTTGAGAAGTAAGTCAATGCATTTGAAAAGTAAGGCAATGCTTTTGAGAAGTAAGCCAATGTTTTAAGAAGTAAGCCAATGCGTTTGAGAAGTAAGTCAATGTATTTAAGAAGTAAGTCAATGCATTTAAGAAGTAAGCCAATACATTTAAGAAGTAAGTCAATACATTTAAGAAGTAAGTCAATGCATTTAAGAGGTAAGCCAATGCATTTGAAAAGTAAGCCAAGGCATTTAAGAAGTAAGCCAATACATTTAAGAAGTAAGTCAATACATTTAAGAAGTAAGTCAATGCATTTAATAAGTAAGTCAATGCATTTAAGAAGTAGGGCAATGCATTTAAGAAGTAAGCCAATATATTTAAGAAGTAAGTCAATGCATTTAAGAAGTAAGCCAATATATTTAAGAAGTAAGTCAATACATTTAAGAAGTAAGTCAATGCATTTAAGAAGTAAGCCAATACATTTAAGAAGTAAGTCAATGCATTTAAGAAGTAAGCCAATATATTTAAGAAGTAAGCCAATACATTTAAGAAGTAAGTCAATGCATTTAAGAAGTAAGCCAATACATTTAAGAAGTAAGTCAATGCATTTAAGAAGTAAGTCAAAGCATTTAAGAAGTAAGCCAATACATTTAAGAAGTAAGTCAATGCATTTAAGAAGTAAGCCAATGCATTTGAAAAGTAAGCCAAGGCATTTAAGAAGTAAGCCAATTCATTAAAGAAGTAAGCCAATTCATTAAAGAAGTAAGCCAATGTAATTGAGAAGTAAACCAATGTATTTGAGAAGTAGCGCAATGCATTTAAGAAGTAAGCCAATGCATTTAAGAAGTAAGGCAATGAATTTAAGAAGTAAACCATTGCATTTAAGAAACAAGTCAATGATTTTAAAAAGTAATGCAAGTAAGCCAATGCATTTGATAAGTAAACGAATGGTTTTAACAAGTAAGCCAATGCTTTTGAGAAGTAAGACAATGCTTTTGAGAAGTAAGCCAATGATTTTGAGAAGTAAGACAATGCTTTTGAGAAGTAAGACAATGCTCTTGAGCAGTAAGCCAATGCTTTTGAGAAGTAAGCCAATGTTTTTGAGAAGTAAGCCAATGTGTTTAAGAAGTAAACCAATGAATTTAAGAAGTAAGCCAATGTTTTTGAGAAGTAAGCCAATGTGTTTAAGAAGTACACCAATGAATTTAAGAAGGAAGGCAATGTTTTTGAGAAGTAAGCCAATGGTTTTGAGAAGTAAGTCAATGTTTTTGAGAAGTAAGTCAATGCTTTTGAGAAGTAAGCCTTTGCATTTGAGAAGTAAGTTAATGTTTTTGAGAAGTAAGCTAATGTTTTTGAGAAGTAAGCCTTTGCATTTGAGAAGTAAGTCAATGTTTTTGGGGAGTAATTTTAGTGTCCATCTTTCTACTGTGTATCTCAACAAAACTGTTTTAATAAAAAAATAATACCTTTTTTTTTAAATATCATATTAGGCCAAAAATGAAATACTTGTGTTTCCGCTTATGTTTTTAAAAAAAAATGGGCAAAACTTTTTGTTGTTGTTAATTTTTACCTATTTTATATCTAACTTTTAACACTAGTGATTGTCCAAAAATGGCAAAGAAGACTTTAGAGTAAGGCACTAAAAATAACTTGCAATATGAATGGGTGATACTTTAGTGAATATAATTTTTTGATAACCAATATTGCATTATGTATATATTGTTGTAGTATTATATATTTTTATTAATTCAACTTTGTTGATTTGTAACTTGTTGGAATTTGAAAAAAAAAAAAAATATATATATATATATATATAAGGGTCAGTAGGGTTAACGAAAACGCATGGTTTTTCTCCCCTAATATAATATATATTTTACCTTGTTTGATATTGTTTATGATGTATATGGAAAGCAGTAATTAGAAACACTAATGATTATAATTACTCTACCTGAAATATGATTCTAAGTATGGTACAGACCTACCATGTTATCTTGTGTTGTACACATTCTAATGAAAATTAACTTACCTAACGATTATCTTACCTTGTAACAAGAAGATGATATATAATTTTTATATTATTGAACGGTTGCAGACGACAAGCCAACAGTTATACAGGCTCATGGGAGTCTGGTCTATCAATGTCCTTTGAATCATTGACATGGATGTTTTGCCAAAGTTAATTCTCTTCTATATTTTACATATAGGTAACATATACTTTATTATTGATCAAATACTGGTATATTAAAGCCTCATTGAATATTAAACTTTGATGATCATTTACAATGATCAATTTTATACTGACGGGCCTGAACCTACATTCCAATGCAATTTGTTTATATCGTTGGATTTGATTGGTTATACTATTCTACGTGAAATTCTCAATCTATCAGTCGTAACTAAGGGGTTTAGCTGGAAGGATCCGCCATCTTGTCATCAACAACATTTCGCTGAATTTTAAGTTGTGTGATTTTTTGACCCAGGGATACATTTTTTTGGGCCCAAGAATACATTTTTATATTCAGTATTGCATTATAATGGAGATAACTGTACTGTATTTTGAGTTTTGCGGACATAAATCGTTGATTTTATGGTCGCAAATTGAGTTTACCTAGCAATGTGTAGTGGAGCTATGTAAACGGATATTTGTGACTGTAAAACCAAGATAATAGAATTGGTATTTGTTGTTTCTCAACATTAATGAGTAAGAGCAAAAACAGGTTGGCTCATAATTAGGATAAGATGTTTGAGTGGAGCAACATGTTTACCCACAGTCTGTGAGCTATTAAAATTCAATAGAACATGTTGATCTTGTACAGAGTGGGCATCATCATCATCATCTCATTAAATGTTACTTGTTCTCACCATCATATGGCTGAATAATGGCTCATTTGATGTTAAACAACAATTACTCACTCACTCCTTAAGCATGATTTTATTATTAGTAATCCTGTGATCATTCAAGTGAAGTTTTATGTTTAACTAATCAGTGGTGGCATAGTTTTATATATTTTGTAGAACAATCCCCAAATCCTACATTTCCATGACCATGTACATGTAGTTTTTAAATTTTAAAATTTGACCAATCAGAGCAGCTCAGTTGAAAACAAAAAATTCCTCGAGAACTAATGCATCTTATTCTAGTGGAGAGAAATAATGACTGGCCTTAGATGAATTCAATTGTGCCATTTAGTTTCAGAGTTAAAATTTAAATTTAAAAAGATTTAGAGTAAAAGGTTACAAGAGTACAAATAGCTATTTACTAATAGATTTATATTTATAGGTCAGGTAGCCCTTCAGTCACTTCAAACAATAAACTTTGTGTATAAGATAGTGAATTCTTTTCTTCTTTTGCTAATTACTGTTACTCAAACCTTTGTAAGATTTTATATTTTTAATACTGTCGTCCGACAAAAGCTACTTTTGCTGTCAGCCTGAAATCTAAATAGAAATTTAATTCAGGATGGTGGAGGGAAACACTCCGATCGGAGGTTGTCCATATGGACAGTAAAAGATTTGGCGGTCTTGTAAACTCTGACATGAAATAAAAAATAAAAATAATCTTATGTATTTAAGACTTCATTTCAGGGCATTGTATCAACAAATACTACAATTTTATGTCACATATTTTGACTCTGAACAGGTTTAGATAAATGGGTTAGAGACATGACCCCATATTCTATATAAAAGGATGTTGTAAGTTTGTTTTATTGTCTTCCATTACTGTTCAAATCTTTCTCTCTTTTCAATTATTTGCCTGTTCGATGTCTATCATCATTTTTACATGACAACAGTATCCTACAAATGTTTTAGTGTGAAACGTTGAAGGAAGGAAATTTTCTTCACTTTCAGAAAATTCTGAGCTTATTCTGATCCTTTGAGAGTCGGATAATGGTTTATAAGTAATGATTTTTATATTATTAGATGTATTGGATAAAATTCTACAGAAATGAAATCCCTTGGCAGTTCAGGTCACTCCTAAATGTATCCATCATTGAAAACACAATAGAAAATTTGTCATGTTATTCTAGAGATACTGTTATTCTGAGAAAATAGTTTTTATTTTTGACAGAAATCACATTTTTACACAATTGAATGGCAATGATGTGATAACAACTATGAAAAAAGCGGAACAAAGATTTTTATTGTTTGTCGAGTACCGACTAACCTTGTATTATTATAATCTTTTTATAGTTGTAAATGCTATGGTAACAATAGTTATTCCTGTTGTTTTATTTTACCATGGAAAAAAAAAAAAAAATGGAGGGAAATCAACTGCAAGTCGAAATAAAAATCCAATTATTGAGAGAAAAAAACAACATTGAATTATTTGCCATCTCTCACAATTCATCTGATAATGGACTGATTAAACTACAATTTTGAAGTAATTTTTTACAATAGATAATCCTTTAAAATTGGTTCTTTGGCTTCCTGCTGCTTTCTAACTAGTGTATATATCATAGCTGTAAATCTAGATTCCTTTTGTTTGAAATGTGAAAAAATTAGTGTGCTTAAATCATTTTGAACAAACAATTTAATTTTCAGGGAGTTGTCAATACATGTTTTGTTAATAAAATTTCATGCTAATCCTAAATCAGCATGAGCTATAAGAATAGATGGTAATGGAAAGTGTTTTTTAAATGAGAAAATTTTGTCTAAACCAATTTTGACTATACTGGGGCTTATGGCTGTGGTTTTTGGCACAGACAGGGAAATTGCATGTATTGTAAATGAAAGGTCCACAGTAGTATGTGTGCATATGGGCTTGTAGCATTATCAGGTGTGAGTGATTGATTGTTGATTGATGCCAACAGGAACACATGTTGATCCACTCTGAAATATTACCCTGATTATAGGTTAGGTAGCCCTTCAGTCACTGGGCTGTCGTGGTCGTGATTGTATGGTATTGCAACATTATGCCATAAAGTTTGTCAGTGACTTGTGACAGACCTGTGGTTTTCTCTGAGTACTCCGGTTTCCTCCACCAATAAAACTGACCACCACGATATAACTGAAATATTGTTGAAACTGGCATTAAACACCATAAACCAAACCTATATGATTGATAGACTTTCTGATGGTTTTTTTTTAAAGTAAGTTCAGCTGAAGGGGACAAAAAGTACCAAATTCCAAAATTTGAGCTTCCTTATTTTTCATGCAATTTTTTTTGTAAAATGCTTATCTTTATGAGTTGATTATGAGTCAATTAAGAGTAAGCTTTTTTTTTTTTTTTAGAAAAGGGGCTAAAAGGGTCCAAATATCCAGAAATTTCATATATTTGGAAGTTGTACACATTTTTTATTGTTCATCTAAGTGTGATGCAGTTTTTGTCCTTTATTTAATTTGTATCAAAGGATTTGAGGTAATATTCCATGCAGCTGATTTCGTCTATCAGTTGTGGCTTTCAAATTAAATTTCATTGCAACTGAAATATTGTTGAAAGTGGCATTAAACACCATAAATTAAACCAAACCAATCTAAATTTTATTGCATTAAAATGGTACAGGAGTATTTAAGCCGTGGTACACTTGCCCGTGTTAGGTCTGTCATATCATTCTGTGTTGGCCATGTGTAGCCCTTTATTTACAAAAAATAAAACAATTATTTATCAATGAATTGTTCAAACATGTAATGAATTATTTTGTATATCACATGTATGTATGCGTGTAATATGACTATATATCATTGTTTTTACTCATAAATCATTGATGTGGAAGATAAAATTCAATAATATCATACACATTATAACATGCTTATAGAAGTATATAACGGATGTGAAAAAGTGGTTGTATATAGATGTACAAGCAGCTGTGTACTATTGATTTGAGATAATTGTAGAGAAATAATCCATCACTTGTCCTGAAAACATCTTAGTTCACCAGTCATTAATATAATGGGTTAATATATATATTCTTACAAAAAGCAACAACATATTTTTCATGGCAAAATTATCAGAAACATTGTTATCAATTTGTGAAAGTGTAAGAAGGGAAAGCAAGGGTTGTGAATAGTGTTGTTGATATTGTGAGGATTGCATGTATTCACTGAAAGTGTGGTTAGGCCATAATTAATACATTCTTTGTTTGCCCAAACATGACCTACTAGAAAAAAAAGTTGCCTACTCAAATATGGCTATTATTAATAAATTCTGTCTTTGCCCAAACTTCATCATACCAGAAAAAAAATGTTGCTTACTAAAATTTATGTTTTCTTAAAATAAAAAAAAAGAATTTCCCTACCTACCTACACACCCATGTCAAACATCCATTTTTGGGGCTTTGGGAATACAAGTATTTTGTTAAGGGTGGCCTTCCAATTTTTATGTTGTTCCTCCATATATTAGATTTTTGTAATAAATACATTCTTTAGTTGCCTTAGTTCTCTCTATATTGCTATAATTTTTTTCTTTTAATTTTAAAATTTAAATTTAAATTTAATTTTTTTTATTTTTTTTTATAGAAAATTCTGATTTCATTGCAGTCATATATCCAATATCCATGATAATTCAAATTCATTTTTATTTTTGTCAGAAATGGAAATGGTATATAGGAGAGAAATTGATTTATCAGTAATAAGTTTCCTTAGAATTAAATGCATCACCTAGATGATAACTACACATGTCAGAGTTTGTCATCCATTTATGATTTTAACATAGAAATGGCTTATTAAATTACAAGAAATTTACAAAAGTATTGATCTTGTCAGTTTTATGTAGCAAAACTGGTTAATCATATTTTAATCAATCTGGTATTGTGTTCTTAATGATTTCTAGTGTTTAAAGAGGTTAATAAACCTCCTCTATTCTACAGGTAATTAAAGAAATAGGCTATTTATTTTTATCTCTCCTGGCCAATTATAAATAAACCTTTGATGATATGGTCCTTTGTGGTCTCCTTGAATATTTTTTTATCTATTTGTCCCACTTTTCATATGTGATGTTTTGATTTAAGCCAAGTGACCAATTTTTTCAGCTGTATTATATCTTGGCAAGAAGAAGATACATTAGAGTGAAAGCCACAATAAAAATAACTGAAATATTGCTAAAGTTGTCATAAAACACCAATCAATCATTTAACTGAGATGACGATGATGTCTGTTTTGTACTAGCCCAATATGTTGAGTTGCCAACTTGGATTTTATAGTGCTAGTTTACTTGAATAATAAGGGCCTGGGTAGCTCAATGAGTTAGGTACAATTTGTAGTTGGATTACCTAACAACTTATACAAGCCTATCACCAATACGGCATGGGTTTGTGCCCAGCTTTGTAAATTACAAGAAAGGGTGCACTCGACTCGCAACTGCAAGTAAATAAGTTTACAAGTTGCTTGCCCATGGTCGGTGGTTCTCTCCGGGTACTCCAGCTTCTTCCACCACTAAAACTGGTCGCCACGATATAGTTGAAATATTGCTGAAAGTGGCGTCAAACACAATAAATCAATCAAATCAATCATTACTTGAATAATAGTCCATGTGGTTAGACGTGTTGCTCCACACGAACACATTTTTCTGATTCTAAATCAACTAGTCTTTGCTCTTACTTGTTGATGCTATGTGCTTAACAGAGATGCATCAAATTCCTATTTTATAGTTTTTGGTTTGACATGATCAATGCTCGAACCCATGATCTACCGAACTTGAGACAAGCATACTAACCATTAGACTACCGATGTGGTTCCATTTGTGAAGCATTTATTACTAAGAGCATAAATTTGAAGCATGAATGGGTACATATGTAAGCGTACTTTCTTTCCGGTGTGTAGAATGTCTGGGTATGTAAATACCCTAGTGTATTTCTACCTTGCACTACTGTGTTTATTCCGTCAGAAGAAATACACTAGTGTATTTCTGTCGTGGAATTTCTACCCTAGTGTGTTTTATCCAAAAGGAAAGCATACATTGGTGGAAAGAATTCACTGTTACAGATATCTAAACTCTGTTTTTCTGCATTTCGACTTTTATTAAATCAATATTTATAATTATGAGAATTATACTTATTTTTACCTTTAACACCACTAGGCCAATTTATTTAAATTATATCCAACAGCCACACCAAACAACCTAGATGGGACTGAAAAAGACAGAAATTTCTTGAAATGGACAGAATTTTTAGGCAGGAATGGGCTGATATTGGAATATCATCAATCATAATAATGTATTTACCTCCATGAAAAAAAAACCAGAATCTTTGTCCTAATCCATATAAATAACAAAAGTTAAAATTCCCCCTCACCTCATAATTGATACTAAGTAGATACATACAACTACAGAAGGACAATATATATAAGACAGAAGACAAATACACAATTACTTATTTTATATTTGATCAGCAATCAAAGTTTATACCAATTTATTGTGATGTTTTACAAAGTGACTGGAAATCATCAATCACAAAACGTTGACTGCTTCATATACTGGTACAAAGAAGTAAAGTAAGGCTTTGTGAAAGTAGTTTTATACTATAAAGGGAGATAATTGACTGTTTTGTTATATAATATTGTTATTGACTGTAATTATCATTGAGGAAGTAGTTTTATTCTATAAAGGGAGATAATTGACTATTTTGTTATATAATATTGTTGTTGACTAAGAATTGAGGAAGTAGTTTTATTTTATAAAGGGAGATAATCAACTGTTATGCTATATAATATTGTTACTGGCTGTAATTATTACATTTTCCTTCATCCAGGAAGTAGTTTTATACTATAAAGAGAGATAATCAACTGTTTTGCTATATAATATTGTTATGGGCCATATTTATTACATTTTCCTTCGTTGAGGAAGTAGTTTTTTTTTACTATCAAGGGAGATAATCGACTGTTTTGCTGATAATGGATATATATGTAAGGCCAAAGGAAAAAATGCCAGTGTTTCGGCTAACATTATTGCAGAAAATAGGGGAGATAATTAGGCAAAACTTTAATAAAAGCAAAAATCTGTTAAACAGTACTTGTCCAAAAATTGCATTAAAAACTTGAGGGTAGACACTGAAAATTAGGGTTGGTATGGTTAGTAGAAAGACATGTATTTTTTGTCTGGCCTAAATGAAATTTAACATTTTTCCAGTATTTATCTGCATATTAAGAAACTTTTTGATGTGACATCTTGGCTTCTACTCACAAACATGACCATAGTAAAGTGACAGCTGTCAATCCATTTAACACCTGATTTTTCTAATGGATTTCTCATGAACATATTTTAAGAGAGAAAAAAGTAGAATTAGAAAATACTGAATCCATATAATTGATACATAACAGTTGTATTATTTCTTTTAAAGGTTTTTGAGGAGTTGAAATGATGTTGAAAAAATACTATAACAAATGTCACTTCAAAGGAAGATCTTTATGAGGTTAATGACTATTGACTAAGTTAAGTTATGTTTAATGGTTTGACTGTAGAAAGCTAAGTGGTTCCAGAGATTTTGTTTATTTTAACTAACCAATTGGTCCAGTACAAAAGTACACTATAGTGGACAGAACCATATTTTCAGATATTAGTTTTCATTAATTGCCATTATAATTCTTTAAAATTACAGATATCACTTGATATTTGGTATATGTAAAAAAGGTTTTGTTACCAGACCAAACCAGTTTTTACTGGATTTTACCCAATGTCTGACGAACCTTCGGAATGACTGCAATGTACTTATAAACTTGAAGCTTTCCTAACACTTCCCAATAACAGACCGAACCAATTTTTACTGGATTTTTCCCGATATCTGCCAGACCACCGCAATGATTGCAATGTATCTAAAAACTTGAAGCTTTCCTAACACTGCCCAATCAAATTAGGTTTGGACATTTTGAGGTTGACATAATCATGGATGATATTGTAGCAATACAATAAGTCCTGGTGTGAAATTGGTCCAGATGGAATAAATTTACTAGTAAAATAAGTCCATGGACATAAATTCAGAAAAAGCAGAATTTCGCTTGTACTAAGTCTTAAAAGTTTGAAATTTGACACAGTCGTTGTTTATGTATTGGTTGGTTAAGCTGTTTACTATTTCTGAAATGTTACATTGATGACATTAAAAGCTCTGTTATTATTGTATAGTATTTAGCTTTTTTGCTACTTCTAAAATCAATGATGACTTAATTATCTCAAATTTATAGCCATTTTTTAAACAATAATTGGAAATACAATTATGTGAATATTTTTATTGACTGATTTACATCTAGTCAGCATAATGATCAGTTGTCCCATCTTTATTGGTCAATATAATTTAGGTATTGATTACGATAATAATATTTTATGATGTACTTACAGCAATCTATGATACTTATGTACATTGTACGATAAAAATATTTTATTATGTACTTACAGCAATCTACGATACTTATGTACATTTCTCCTCAAGAACTATTTAACCAATTAAAATCAAACTTGGTAGGGATAGTCCTTGGATGGTCCTCTGTCAGCATATCTGATAGCACACCAATTGCACTCCATATGAATTATTCCACATATAAATATATTTTGATGCCTTTGTTCGCTGGGCATCAGGGCTATTAAGGTTTACCCATGTCTGTCCATCTGTAATTACCGCATAAGCAAAACATTTGGAATTTATACACAAGGTCAGGGACCATAAAAGGCAGGCCAAGTCCGATTTCCTCTTGATTGAGTTATGCCCCTGAATTTGGCTGAAAAATACTAAAATTTCCCTTGCTAATACATATGTAGCTTGGTGCATAATTACTTCGCTTGCCAATACATATGTAGCTTGGTGCATAATTATCTCCCTTGCTAATACATATGTAGCTTGGTGAATAATTATCTCCCTTGCCAATACATATATAGCTTGGTGAATAATTATCTCCCTTGCTAATACATATGTAGCTTGGTGAATAATTATCTCCCTTGCCAATACATATGTAGCTCAGTGAATACTTATGTCCCTTGCTAATACATATGTAGCTTGGTGCATAATTATCTCCCTTGCTGATACATATGTAGCTTGGTGCATAATTATCTCCCTTGCTAATACATACTAGTATGTAACTTGGTGAATAATTATCTCCCTTACCAAGACATATGTAGCTTGGTGAATAATTATCTCCCTTGCTAATACATATGTAGCTTGGTGCATAATTATCTCCCTTGCTGATACATATGTAGCTTGGTGCATAATTATCTCCCTTGCCAGTACTTATGGAGCTTTTATATAAGAATTTCATTAGTTATTTTAATTACAGAAGTACTTCTAATTTTAACAGAGCTGTTATGAAAGCTTACTGGAACAATAGTATTGTTTGTATATCCATAGGCAGTGGTGGTTGGGTTCATATGAACCCACTCTGACAACCTATAAGATGATTAAAATCATGATTATGTTTGAGCTATGACTATTTAAGTATGGATTTTGACCCCCATGTCACCAGACCATCTTGCTTTGGGAGTCTAGTGTGGTATGGTGTTTAACACCACTTTGAGAGTCTTTCGACCCCCCCTTTTACACTGGTTTGTGTAATATAGAAAAATTTTGAAAAATGTGTTGCACACATGGTTTATTGCCCTTCATTTAAAGAGAATTAAACATCAAAAGAAATCAATGATCACTTGTATGTTTTATGTCAATCATAATTATATATGTTATCATAATCAAAGGAAATGAATGTTTGCACAATAATTAAGTATTGTTCATTATATCAATCCAATACTCAATGACATACATTGTAATCAAGTCCTGGAAATGACTTTGTTAAAGATATTTTTATTCTAAATATTTTGTTATGATATTAATCTTTGTTGAAATGGGTTAAATAAATGAAGGGATTTAAAAATTTATGAAAGGAATGTTTAAACAGCGATGATCAATAATTCCAACAATATGAGGAAAAAAAACCAACAATCGCCTCTCATCACAAATTCATTGAACGGTGAAAAGATCAGAACAATTACATATGACATTGGAAATCCTGGTGCTGGCTTGGGAAAGGCACAAATTTATTCACAAGTACTTTTGCTCCTATTCAATTCAGTTGAAAATTACCCTTTTATTTTCTAAATCTTGCTATTGTTTTAGTGTTAAGCTCACCTGACCAGAAGGGTCATGTGAGATTTTGTCATCACTTTTTGTCTCGTCTGTAAATGTTTACATTTTAATCTTCTTTTTTGAAACCACTGTACTAATTAGCACCAATCTTGAAAGGAATG
The DNA here is from genome assembly GCA_002080005.1 of Gigantidas platifrons. Lineage (NCBI taxonomy): Eukaryota > Metazoa > Mollusca > Bivalvia > Mytilida > Modiolidae > Gigantidas > Gigantidas platifrons. The sequence goes on along the minus strand of MJUT01041170.1, from coordinate 368,693 downwards.
TTTATTGGAGGGTCCTCTAAGATGTTTATGGGTTTTTTTGCTGATCGGAAGTACACAAAAGAAACGAGAGGCTTGGTTGGAACATGAATTATATGAATGAACAGGTGAGCGATACAGGGTCGCGTGAGCCTCTAGTTAGCAATATTTCAGTTATATCTTGGCAGTTAATTTTATTGGTGACTGCACAACACACACAGATTACACAAAATCTAGGTTGAAAGGCACAAAGGTGGGGCAGAGTTAAACCTGTTAATGGGATTTCATTCCTTGCCTTTATATAACTAGATTTCTAGATAACAAACAACCATCAACCAACAATTTCAATGTAATTTTTATCTTGAAATATCTTTGAAAAATCAACCATATTTTCCAAATTGCATGTGTGCAAGTTTTCAGAATTTTGATTGATTTCAGTTTTTTTGGCAAAGGTCCAGACAGTTCTTGAGATTCGTGTAAATTTGATAATTTTTTTTTAGGGTGGTGAGGTATGCATTTTTGACAAATAAATTAAAAACATTGAGATGATCCTGATCTGTGTTAATAGTTGACAATTTTCAGTATTTATTAAAAAAAAATGTTAAAAAAAAAAACCCCAATTCCACTCATGAAATTGTAAAATGCCCTTTTGAAATTTAACAATTATAATGTTTCTCATAAAAGACTGTTTAGAATGGTCTGTTACTTTCACTTTTTTTTTCTATGATTCAAAAATTTCTGGCATGGAGAAAGGCAATTAAATTGTTGATAATTACTTTCTATTTTAATTCATTAAAAAAAAAAAAATTTCGTCTTTATTTCAAAATTCAAGTTGCACTTGTAAAAGCATTGTTTTATTTTATTTGATCATGTACATGTTACAACAAAATAACTATCACCATTTTTTTTTTCGCAATTACATTTTAATGGACTATAATCAAAGTAGATGTTGATGTTGTAAAATTAGATCTTCTCTTCCATTATGGTTTATTGGTAATGTTATTAGATTAGCTTCAAGCACGAGACGAAGGCAGAATACTTCAGAACTATAATATTGATGGAGGAAAAATCATGCTGTTTCTGTTAGACAAACTGGTTGGGAATATTGATACATGTTAGGTAATATTATATAATGGTAGTGTGTAAGATACCTGAACTGTAAGATGATAGGTCAATGGAATTACTGTCATTGTAAGAACATTTTTACTTCCTAGATTAGGTAATGGTTAAATATGTTTTACAAAAGTACAGTTTGTATCGCAGTATTCCTATGTCAAACCTAAGCTGACCAGTTTGTATTTATATCAAACTGGTCAGTTGGTAAATATGTCCAACCTAGTACCAGAGGAAGGTATAAAGAGATGTTAGTGATACAAGTGTGTTTTAATAAAGCATGCATACAATCAGAGAGGGGCTGTCATGGTCGTAATCGTATTGTAGTTGTATTTACAACTACCTGTGCAATCAGTGCCTATCACCACTAATGTTCGGTAATTTTGTTATTACCCTTATTTGATTCCCGCTCATTGCGAGGCGTACTGAGGCATCTAGTTTCTTCCACCAATAAAAGTGACTGTCACGATATAACTGAAATATTGTTGAAAGTGGCATTAAACACCATAACCCTAACCCATTCTAATAAAGTATTCATACAATCATAGAGAATGTTACTCCACATTTTTTAGTTCCTATGATATTATAATGCAACATTTATGTAATATGTTTTTTTCATAGGCTACTTACTGCTTGCAGTCAGATCCACATTTAACATGTTATAATTATAACTAGGGGGTTCTACTTTGAATTAGTGGTCATGTTGAGTTCTTGAAATCAAACGTGTCTAATTTAATTATTGCAATATGATCAAATAAAAACACCAGTTTTAGAGTTATGTTTATTCAAATTTGAAGTGTACAGCTGTTAGAAACCACATACTGTCCAATGTTTATGTTGTGCACAGAAACTGTTGATGTGACGTAATGTTGTGGTAATAGACATTTAATGTGCCAAAATCATCAACAATATTTCACACTACTTCATTTTATGCTGTTTTTAGAACCTTTTTACAGCTCAAAAGAAACAAACATTCTTGTATTGCATGAAAATAGGAATAACAGTTAGTATTATGTTTGAAGAGTTGCCAGCATCAGTTGGGGATTTGAAGGTGGCAAATACTTGTTTTACAGCCCTGCACCTTGTAGCTAGTAACAATGAATTTGCCAGAGTCAAATCCACAATTGATGTCAGCATCTCTTCAAATACAAAACTGTTATTCCATAATTAGCTATATTAAAAGAAGATTAAACATTGATGGTCAACAATTCCACCAATATCAATAAAACGAACACCCACTTCTCACCTCAAATAATTGTACACAAAAAAGGACTACTACATATAGTATTGGAAATCCAGATCCTGCCTTTTGACAGGCACAACAATGTGGCAGGGTTAAACTAGTTAATGGGATAACCAAAACACCCCCTCCCCCCCCTCATACAAATGATAAATACAATTGAACATATTTTATATCTTTATTATATAAATGAGAGGCCATTATAATAATTGTTCAGTCACTGGAAAAATTGCTACTGTGATTTGTTATTGTTATTAGTTCAACTGACCTAAGGTCAAAGTAATCTTTTACCATAACTTTCTGTCCATTGTCCTTCATTTTAATATTCTGGAGAAATACTTTACCATATGAAACCGAAATTTGGAGGAACAATATTTGAAATGAGGAGCCTTAAGATTTTTACAATTGAAGTCTCGAAGAACATGGAATAGAAATGCTTTTATATTTTTCAAAAACAACAGGGTAGTAAATAGATTTTCAAGTCTTTAACCCTTATATCTCTGTAATCTATGGGGACGAAGCCCTTAACTCTTATATCTCTGTAATATATGGGGACCAAGCCCTTAACTCTTATATCTCTGTAATCTATGGGGACCAAGCCCTTAACCCTTATATCTCTGTGATCTATGGGGACCAAGCCCTTAACCCTTATATCTCTGTAATCTATGGGGACCAAGCCCTTAACCCTTATATCTCTGTGATCTATGGGGACCAAGCCCTTAACCCTTATATCTCTGTGATCTATGGGGACTAAGCCCTTGACCCTTATATCTCTGTGATCTATGGGGACCAAGCCCTTAACCCTTATATCTCTGTGAACTATGGGGACCAAGCCCTTAACCCTTATATCTCTGTGATCTATGGGGACCAAGCCCTTAACCCTTATATCTCTGTAATCTATGGGGACCAAGTATTTAACCCTTATATCTCTGTAATCTATGGGGACTAAGCCCTTCAGATCCAATGGTAACCATAGGCTGCATTGGGGAATTTTTTTTTTTTTAATTCATCTTCATATTATAACAACATCAGTCAAACATGTCTAATATGACTTTCCAAGGAAACATTGAAGTAGGGTCACATAAGACAAGGGGTCACCAAATACAGGTTAAATTACTAGTGATATGATATGTACTGTGAAGGAAAATTAAAAATAAGCTAAGACAGTACAAGTTATTGCTTAAATCAGGTTTGACTGCAATTATAAAAATGTAAATTTGATATGATGGCCATTAAGTATATAAACATTGTAATCTGTTTGGGTCCTTCAGTACTAGAGGCTCAAATTTTAGCAAATACTTTATGCTATATTGATGTGAATGATACAGACTCGTATGCCACTAAACCAAAGATCTGTGTTAGCTATTGTCATCAGTTTGCATTGAACACCATCTGCATGATCTGTTATCTTTTTATATATCAATAATTTTTGCTGAAATTACAGAGGTAAATTGAACAAAATGTTACTTTTGTAGTTCTTAGCATTTGATTGGCTGAAATTAAAAAAAAAATCTCCTTCTCAGAGACATGTTGATCATAAGTTCAAGATGGCCACCACCAACAGGAAAAATATTAACATTATACCATATGTGAAATTAAAAATAAAAAAAAATCTCAGAAACTAGATTTTTGATTAAATTCTTACAATACATGAACAGTCACTGCATGACCAGCCTTCCTTATAAACAATTCATCTTATGTGGAACAGAAATCCAACACCACAGAACATTATTTAATTATGAGATTGAACATGAATAGATAACTTTTTCTCAGAAACTACTGTACAAACATTGCATGAAGACAAATAGTGCATGAATAATGTGATACAAGCTCAAATGAGCCTCTTGTTTCTTTCTCGTGATTCACACACCATTTCCCATTCTTGCTTTGAATGGAAACACTTGATGAAAAATGTGAATTGAGATATATTATACCGGTAAGTCTCAGGTGAAACAAAAATGATTGTGTGTGTGTTTACATAATTAAAAAGAAACAGGATATAGATTTTAATTAATAATGATTTTTATGATATTCTCTACTGGGTCTATTTTCAGTTGTTTTTAAATTAAATGATAACAGAAGTGGTTTATATTCAGTTGAAGATGATACACGTGTATAATAAATTATCAATAAGCACTTAGCTCCAACATATGATATGTGAACTACCGGGGTAATAGTTTGTTAAATATTAATTTAATGGGGTAATAGTTTGTTAAATATTAATTTAACGGGGTAATAGTTTGTTAAATATTAATTTAACGGGGTAATAGTTTGTTAAATATTAATTTAACGGTGATAACATAGGTAGTCTATGAAAGGTCTGAATTTGTCATTTGATTATAATATAGGGGGGTTAGGGTTAATGCATTTAAAGCCACTTACCTTAATATATCAGTTATATCGTCGCAGTCAGCTTTATTGGTGGAGGATACCATAGAAAACCACCAACCTGCCGCAAGTCACTGACAAACTTTATCACATTATGTTGTATCGAGTACACCTCGCCTGAGCAGGATTCGAACTCACAACAAGGTAATAGACACTGATTGCACAGGTAGTTGTAAATCCAACTACCATACGATTACGACCAGGACGACCCCCAATTATTATTTTAATAACATAGGTAGATACAGTCTATGAAAGGTATGAATTTGTCATTGTATATATGTATACAGTGTATGGAATCTATAAAAAAACACAGTTTTTATCCCTCCCTGTGTGTTGTTCATACCCCTTGAAAACCTAGAAGAATTATTAGTCTAGAATTTGGTTGAACTTTGAGTCTGGTTAATTTGGTTGAACTATGACTGTTAAAATCAGTATTTTGTTTGAGATATAGTTAAAGACCAAATTTTGAGTCTATCGACCCCACTCACTTAAAAATTGTCCCTCCCTGTTGTTCATACCCCTTGTAAACCAAGAAGAATTATTAGTCTAGAAATTGGTTGAACTTTGACTTACACTCGGGATAATTCGGTTGAACTATAACTGTTTAAATCAGGATTTTGGTTGAACAATGTCTATTGAAGACCAGATTTTGAGGCTATCGCTTGAACAATTTTGGCTACAGGCCTGGTTGCACCAAGTTTATATTTTTTTAAATCGGAAAAATGCACATTTGTGTTTAATGCCAACTTCAATGCAGAATTTCAGCTATATCGTGACATGATTTTTGTAGATAAAAAATCTTTTATGTTCACAGATCAAAAACAGTATGTGAAGATTATAGTTCTGATTTTTCTGTTTGAATATCGTAGAATAAAGATAGATATGTCTGTTACTGATTGTCTAATTTATAATTCTTGTCATCCGTTTTCAAATCGGTTATTAATACCTCCTGAAAGTCTTAATCTGATTCTGTAGATTTTAATCGTGTCAGTTGTCATGGTGATACCAACCATTGTTTTCCTTCCAAGAAAGCTCCAGAAAGTTGTGAATTATTTGTCATTGTCAATTCATTATACATAAAAGATGGACGCATATTGAATCAGTACATAAAAGGCAACGCAATTATAAAATGGTCAATTTTATCCTTAACATAATATATCTTTTTTAGATTGTTGTAACAACAGTCTTTGTAAATACAGTCAAGCCTGTCTTGTGTGACATTTCAAAGGAAGATTGAAATATGATCACATAAGACAGGTGGTCGCTAAATACACGTTTATTTAAAGGCATACAGGCTGTCAGAATTGAATTTTTTTGTTTATATTAAAAGTTGCCAATATTCGATGTTTTATACTAATAAAATGTTCTGAACAAAAAGCCAGGTTTAAAAAATATGTTATAATGTCGTAATTAGTGAAAAGAATTCGAATATCTGTTAGTGGAATCGCCATTAACACGACCTAATTATAAGTCGGTTGCTGTTCCGAAGTTTGCCGAACACTGGTAACTGCTATAAATAACCAGGTAGCATGTTGCATGTAAATTCGTTAGAATTAATATAATTTAAGAAATATATCTAAGAAATTGGATCCCAGGGTAATCAGTTAATAAAAAAAAAAAAACTCTGCAAAGGGGCCCGATAAAGGGAAAATTGTAAACAAATTGTATTGCATATTACTGACAACACTTGAGTTGTCTTGATTATATTTTTTTAGAAAAAAAACAGACATGAAGATCATTATTTTAGTCTCTAATTTAAAAGAGATATCACCTAGTGTTTTCTCCTGAAAAAAAGAATATGTATAAAAAAAACTACGATGCAATTCTACTGTCAAAATACGTTTCGGCCGAAAAAAGATACTAAATCATGAAATTATACTTACCGTATACGTGTTGAAAAATGGAGTAGGTCGGTATAACATCTTTTTTAAATTTTTATACAAAGCTTGCTAAATCCTCCTTTTTGTGTTGTTTTCGTGTAGAATCCGTCAAATGTTTTTTGTTCTACCACAATTCGATTTGAGCACGTTTTCATCATCAACAAACAATTTCGCACATGTGCAAACGTTTTCCCGAATGAGTTCACTGTCAGGTTGTATGAATATTGCGCGGGTCAACATTGAAATTTTACTGAATACAAGAAAATCAAACCGACTTATTTCCTTCATTCTAGGCTATTTACGTATGATATTATGAAAAATGTCAACTGCATTAGTATAAAACATCGAATATTGGTAACTTTTAATTAAAAAAAAAATTCAATCCTTCAATATGAAATGCACTGTAAAGAGTATTTAAAATTAAGGTAACACAATACAAGTTATTGCTTAATAGAGGTGGTCACTAAAGCAGGTTTAACTGTATTTATAAAACTAAATTTGTCATTTGCAAAAGTGAAAACAATATTTGCAGTGAATCCTGTTTAAACAGAATCTCTGTATGACCAGCTTTAATTTGTGTTTAAAAAAGACAAGTGTTCGGTTTTTACAGGTTACCGTAAATTATCAAAGATTTCCTACATTGAAACTTTATTTAAAGTTTGGTTTCTGCAGTATTCCATTTTATTCAAGATTTGGTTTAGACAGGTTTTCACTGTATACATTTTAAAATTTTATCAAAATGACCCAAAGAATGTTAAATTACCAAAGTTTCCTTCATTGGAATTTTATTTTAAAGTTCTGTTTATACAGGATTCAAGATTTGGTTTAGACAGGATTCACTGTATATAGTTTTTAATTTGATCAAAATGAAGCAAAAAAAAACACATTGAGGTAATGAAAGCTCCCAAGATACACAAAGTTATATCATCTTGTTAAGCAGGAAGGAAGCCAGTAGCAATAATGCAGTAATTAAGACAGTAATTTCCTTTGACCTAGATTACAGACATTTGAAATGCAATGAATTAAGGGGCAAAAACACTAATTTACAGACACTAACTCATTACTATAAAATTCAATTTAATTTCAAGTCACTGTAGAAATGTCTAAATCTTCAAATATATAAATAAATACAATGAGCTTTTATAATCTTTGACCTTAATTGACTGTAATGAAAGAATGCTGGTATTATATTAATTTAAATTTAAATTGAAATTAAAGTACCCATAATGCACTGTTTTGCCCTCAACTTTACATGTGTCAATTTATGATTTCTTCTTGCAGGGACACAAAAAATTCCAAGCATAAATAGCTTAGTAAAGAAAATGTTTTTTTTTTACGATTTAATAATATTTTATACAGGAGTGTAAAAAGGTTAATTAAAAATAAATCTTGTAACACCATCATTTTTCAAATTCTTTTATATTTTTTTTTAGCAAATCGTGAATCATCTAATGATTTGGTATTAATTTGAAGAAAAAAAAAAAAAAATCATAATCAAGATGGTGGAAACTTAAAAACAGGTTGATTGTGAATAATTGGTTTAAAACGGATATTCTGCATTATCTCATGTCTGATGTACATTATAGCTGTCGTAAAAGAATAAGGTCAGACAAGAAGTAATATCCGCTACTGTCTATCTTCTACTTTTTTATTTCGGTATAAGAAGCTGATCTTATAAATGATGAACGCACACATACAACAGGGCAGTGCTTGCAAAGCCATTTTAAAACCTAATGCACATATTAATTTAAAAAAGAATAAAATAATCTACTTAATATTCCACTGGTCACAAAACTGTCTATTATCAGGGAGAGGGTGCATTATGGAGGGTACTTATAAATGAACAAATAAAGTTTGGAGAAATCAAGGTTTGAAAGGGCTGTGCAAAAATCAGACAATTTGTCAAACAGTCCCATTTTCCATTCAAGATGGCAGTAGTTGTTGCTAAAATCAGAAATATCTTAAATTGTTTAATACTGCTTTATTGTAATTCAAAATGAGCTCTAATTTTTACATCGGCCACATTGCAATGAGTAATTTATGATATATTACCGATTTTCATTAAAGAATTTTGTTCAGCCGATTTATACAGATTATGCAAATTTTACATATTGTGATTAAAAAAAAATCCTGTTTATATCTTATCCTCAGAACCCACTGGACCAGATTAAACCGAACTTGGATGGGATGATCCTTGGTTGGTCCCCTCTCAAATTGTGTCCGACAGTCTTACTCTCCATTCAAGATGGCCACTGTTACTAAAAATTGAAATGTGTTTAATTGCTTATTACTTCTTTATTTAAAGTCAAAATGGACTTGTCGTGATCGTATGGTAGTTAGATTTACACCTACCTATGCAATCAGTGCCTATTACCACATAGTGTTTGAGTTTGAATCCCACTCATGGCGAGGTGTACTCGATACAAATATTATGTGATAATTTGTCAAAGACTTACTGCAAATCTGGTACTCCGGTTTCCTCCACCACTGAAATATTGTTGAAACTGACATTAAAGGCTATAACCTTAACCCCAAATGAATTCAAATTTAGGCTAAAGCTGCAAGACAATGAGTAGTTCAATATACCATCCAGGTTTTTTTGTGAAATGTTTCTTTTAGTAGATTAATACTGATTATGCAAATCAGACTTATTTTGATAAAACAATCACGTTTAAATCTTCTCTTCAAAACCATTGATATAAATGAAACCAGATTGGACAGAGATGGTCTTTGGATGAGATCCACTTTCAAAATTGTACTTAACAGCCCTCTCCTCTATTCAACATGGCCACCATTACTAAATATAGAAATTTATTTAATTGCTTATTACTGCTTTATTTTAAATCAAAATGAGCTCAAATTTAATTGCAGCTGCATGTCAATGAGTAATTCAACAAATCTTATGGTTTATTTTTGTGTGAAATTTTTCATTCAGTTGATTTATACCGATTATGCAAATTAGGCTTATTTTTGTAAAAAAAAAATCACATTAAAATCATCTCATCAGAAACCACTGAACCAAATTAAACCAAATTGGGATGAGGTGATCTTTGGTTGGTCTACTTTTATGTATGAGACCTGTAGACTCCATCAAAAATGGCTTACAACACTAAAAATAGAAATTTATCTAAAGTGCAAAAAAAAAAGAGTTAATTTTGAGCTGGAATCTGTCATAATTTTAAATTCAGTCCATGTTCCTACATTTTTTTTGTACTTTTTCTATAAAATTTGGAAGTCAGATTGAAAACCAGGTGAAAATTTACAGGCTTCTATGAGCCTCCAGTTAACGATTAAGTTTAGAATTATGAAGATTTAAGTATTGTTTTGGATGTCAGTTTTATTGGTAGAGGAAATCAATCTTAGAGAAAACTACTACACTACCTCAACTCATTGTCAAATTGCCAAGTCTGGAATCAAACTCACAACTTTAGTGGGGATCATCGTGGTCGTCATCGTATGGTAGTTGGATTTACAACTACCTGTACCACTGTTTAAACTATGGTTTTATGAGAAATAAAGAATCTTGATCTTGCAATCAGTGCCTTTCACCACTAAAAGTAGTGAGGTCCATCCCTATTCATGGCGGGGTGTACTCAATACAATATAATGTGATAAAGTTTGTCAGTGACTGGCGACAGGTTGGTGGTTTTCTCCGGGTACTCTGCAGACTGGCATACCTAAAATATTGTTGAAAGTGAGGTTAAACACCATAAAACCAAACCAAGCTCACAACTTTAGTTAGAGTGATAGACAATGAATGTAGTGAGTGAGTGATTGTTGTTTAACGCCAACTCAGCACTGAATGTATAAATAGATGTGAATCCAAGTACCCTAGGTGAGTCTCCCTGACATGACAAAAATTTTTTGAAGAAGCAGAATATGAGCGTTGATATTGATGACAATAATAACAAACACCTTGTTGCCTTTGACAAGATATAGGGAGATATACATCATGTACTATTGTATACTTGTCTGATTCTGCTGAGATTTCAAACAATTGTAGATCACCATCATCTCAATTATGTATAGACATGCTATTGTTTTAAGATGACTACTTTAAGATAAATGGGAGTTCCAGAATAATGGATCTTTGAAGATCAGATCTCCTTTCTTATTGATTTTGTTAATCCTAAAACATGACATTCTCCTAAAACTTTGCGGAAAATTGTTGCGTCTTTTCAAGTCACGTTTTTTAAGGATTTTAGGATTATCTCTTAATCTTGTCTAGATGTCCAATTGATTGTTTTGCGGTTAATTGTTACCATGCGAATATTGTATTTCCGATTGATTTCTCACTTGGGCTCAAAGGGCTATTGGTTAAATTCAAATCTTACTTTTCAACCTCATATGTATAGATAAGGTGTGAAATTTCTGTCAGAAGAGACATGCCACGATATAGCTGAAATACTGATAAAGTTAGCTTTAAACACGAACTAATCAATCAATCAATCAATCAATCAATCAATCAAAACAAGGAATGTTAGAAACATTAGTCTGAAGGTTCATTGGTCCGGAGGTTCGATAGTAAGGTCAAGGTGCATGGTTTCGAAGTAATATTGCACAGATTTATAAGAGATGGTGGAAAGGGTTTTGGGAGACCAGAAGCCGGAAAACAAGATTGGGAGTGGGACAGAAGTCTGAGTATCAATTTATACTCCCTTTCTTCCACCGTCTTGTTAAGAAAGAAATAAACATTTAAGACTGGCATCAGAAAAATACAACATGTTAAAAATGGAAAATTAATAGACTTCTGAAATGTGATAAGCAATTCAGTTAAACGCCACATAAAAAAATCGAATGAAAAATACATTATGTTCTCTTTTGTTAGTGTAACATGCAAAATCCCATAAATTTTGAAATTTCTGTCAGGTCTGGGAGTAGTTTTATTATTCCCAGGTTGAAAGAAAAATAAAATGGATAGAAATCAGATGTATCATGTGACAGCACCTAAAATTGATATCTGAGAATTTAAGTGCCCCTCTCCACAGTCTAAATAAAAAATGTATATTTGTTGTATCTTGTGTCTTTGTCTGCCCAATCTTATGTAAGACAGTTAAATATACCATGTGGTCATGTCAGGTAAACTTTCGTTTATCTTTGTCTGCCCAATCTTATGTAAGACAGTTAAATATACCATGTGGTCATGTCAGGTAAACTTTGGTTCATCTTTGTCTGCCCAATCTTATGTAAGACAGTTAAATATACTGACCAATTGGACAGCAGCTGTTGTCATGTAACCAGGTTTTAAATGGTAGGCACATCGCTGATTGGACGGTTTAAAATATGAATATGAATATGTCGTCAAGGAGAAGAAAAAAACAACAAAGATCTAATTTGAATTATATTGCCACTTTTCAGGATTTCAAAGACTAACATGCCACGATATAGCTGAAATATTGCTAATGTTAAACACCAATTAATCAATCAAAGACTGCAAATATTTTACTCAGGTTATTCCTAATTACTCAACTGATCTGGTCTCACAATATATAAATAAACTTACACCTCTTTGCCCATGTCAAGTCTCCAAACTTATAGAAATTAAATACTATTTTGACATGGAACCATTATGAGAAGTACAATCAAACCTGTCCATGCCATCACCTCTATTAAGCAGTCACCTGTATTAAAAGTTGACCTTTTTCTTGCCATGTCATAGATCATTTAATATGAATTGAACCTCTTTTCTTTTTTCTTTGTCCTAAAGGTGACCTCTTAATACACGTTTGACTGAATATTTTTTCCCCAAAATTAGAAATAACTCCATAAATATTCTGCCTTTAATTCATATTAAGTTCCAATCGTAATAAAAATATTTTTTTCTACTGTTCAATTTAAGAGTTGCTCTATTATGAAATCTGAGAAGACTTTTGCCACAACACAGTAATGAATTTTCCCCACTAGAATTAAAGCCTTCCTGTTTATCATTAGGACAGATTATAGAAATTTCATGCAAGGTGGGAGATGAACATCGTTTTTTTGCCCCGTGATTAGAAAAGCTGACAAAAGTTCACGTTATTTAATTCTATTTGATTTCATTTCATATCTAGTAGAGTTATCTCAACAAATTTCTCTGCACATCCATGCTTTATACAGAAGTAATATAGAAGTAACAGAAATCTGTCAGTATGTCCGCTCAGCTGCAATGTCAGTTTTTAAACATTGATTTCTGTAGAAACATTTGAGATCAATTTAAATTAAAGTGAACTTTTAAACAGTAGAATGTGGAGTATCACAGAAATATCAAAACTGGGGAAAAAATAGAAAAGGAGGTTAGGGTTATGATTATGGTGTTTAACGCCACTTACAACAATATTTCAGTTGTATCGTGGTGGTCAGTTTTATTGGTAGAGGAAACCAGAGTACTTGAGGAAAACCACCAACCTGCAATGATAAGCCAGGGTGTTCCTATTTTTAGACATATAACACTTTGTAGACAACAAATTGCTTGTAATTCTGTACACCTTCTGTTTACTGTCATTTTTTTATTCTATTTGTTGGTTCATCACATTTTTAATTTGTGCACAGGGCTGTTGCGGTCGTGATCGTATTGTTGTTGCATTTACAACTACCTGTGCAATCAGTGGCTATCTCTGATTACTCCGGTTTCCTCCATCTATAAACTGACCGCCACGATATAACTGAAATATTGTTAAAAGTGGCATCAAACACCATAAACTTAAGCCAAACCTGAATTTGTATATACAAAGTAAACTACTGAAGCGATTTGGATGCAAATTTGACAGACCATTCCTTTGTTTATTCACTTTGGCTATTGTATTCACTAGCTCACAGTAGAATTCAATGAAAATTTTTATGATTTAAAAAAAAATTAAAACAAGTAAACATATCATTAGATTTAATGATGACTATTGCCTGCCTTTTTTTTCCATTGAGGCCCTGGGGAGGGGAGTCAAATTAAGAGTGGGTCTCAAATATGAATTAAAGTTTTTTACAGATAAATATAGTGTGTTTTCAGCAATTGTTATTGAAATTGAGTCTCAAAGATGTCCAGATGATATTTTAAGGTTCAATTTACTGTTATTTACTCATATTATTTTATTCTCAAAATACAGGGGCTGTCATGGTCTTAATTGTATGGTAGTTGGATTTACAATGTGCAATCAGTGCCTATCACCACTAATGTTGTGAATTCGAACCCCGTTCATGGCAATACAACATTATGTGATAAAGTTTATCAGTGACTTGCGACAGGTCGGTGGTTTTCTCCGGGCAGTCCTGTTTCCTACACCAATAAGACTGACAGCCACGAAATAACTGAAATATTGCTGAAAGTGGCATTAAACACCATCACCCTAACCCTCAATATATATATATGTACACCTAAAAGTCAATGAATTATCAAAATATGACAGTATAATCCAACACAAGGGTTTCTATTGAACTTATTTTTTTTGCAAAATGAAGGTAAAGTACAACAATGAATATCTGATTGTTGGTAGGTACATGTAAACTAATTTTCTAGAAGTAGAAAAAAAACACTCTACAACAAACTAGATCATATCTTTAATAATAGATGGCTTTGGGAATTACATGAGTAATTTAATCAACTGTGATTGAATTCTCTTATGTATGTTACGTGAGGAGTAGAACAATACATACTACAGTAATTATTGTTACACAAAACAATACAAACTACAGTAATTATTGTTACACAAAACAATACAAACTACAGTAATTATTGTTACACAAAACAATGCATCTCTGGACACCATGAGAAGTAGAAATACTAGTTTTTATGTCAAATACTTACTAAATTAACAAATAAGTTGGGCAAACACCAGAATATGAGATACAATGGCCAGATGAAAAAAAAGGAATGTTAAACGAGTAATTTTTTTCTACCATTGTTCTTTTTTTTATGTTTTCTCTGGGTTCTCCTGTTTCCTCCAGCAATAAAACTGACTGCCACGATATAACTGAAATATTGTTGAAAGTGGCATTAAACACCATAACCCTAACACCCTCTTAATTCAAGTGACACTTAATTTCTGTTACATATTTTTAATTGTTAACATGAAATTTGATCGGTCTTATCCAATGGTATGATTAAGTCATAGAATGTGACACCTTTTCAGAAGCAGATATTGTTCCTATCAATATCTTCATCAATAGGTGCACTGTCAGGGGATGTCTTACAAAATCCATTCACAGCTTTTTATTCCTCTGTTGAGGCTACTGATTGGATATGCTGACAACAGGCCTGCCAAATCGCTACAATAATTGAGTTGATCGGTTCTGCCGCGGTAATTTCATTTGAGTTTTCGTAATGACATTACGATAGTTGTGAGGATTTTGTTATACACATTTACTGATAGCAGTTAATAAAGCTTGAAGAACGGCAGTATGATGTATAACAGTCGTGATTTAATACATTACTACACATTATTTTGTAATAGTTGACGAGAATTAGCAACCTTTTCAGGGTGGTGAATAGAAACTGTTTTTTTTTTCTTAGGGGAAATGAGTGTTTTATTTTTATGTCTAAAAAGTTAAAAGAATTGTCTTTTGTCATGTAAAAGGATAATTAAATACATTTATTAGGTTACATAAGATATAAATGATTTATCTCTACTTAAAATTTAAAACTGTAATTTATATTGGGATTGGGAAATTTAAGAAGATACTGTTCATTAGTGGTTAGATTTTACATGGTTTTGACTTGAATTATATATAATAAGTAGTATAGACTAGACGTAAAGTAGACATCAGACAGAACCAAGGTATTACATGTATGTTACATTGGGCCAAGAGAAGATTATAAATAGAGAAAAAAATATGAGGACATGTCTACCCGCAGACTATTGTTTCAGTATACTAGCACTATAAAAATCCAGCTAAGCGTGTTGGTTAAGTACAAAGCAGATCTTATCATCATATTATTGAAAATTAACTTGTTAAACAAAAACCATGTCGATATGTTGCATTCATTGCTTTTTAGCTCGGGCCATTTGAACTTTTGTCATTACTTGGCATCTGTCGTCCATTCGTTGTCATTAACATTGACACATTTTGATCCACACCTCTGAAACTACTGGACCGGTAGGAACCAAACTTTGCAGGAATTATATTTGCAAGGTCATCTACAAAGATTCCTCATTTGAAATAATTGTGGAAGAAAAACATGACTGCTATTGATAATTATTTGTTTTTCATTGGATGAAACTCTTCTCAAAAAGAAAAAGTCCAGATGATTTATAAATTAGTATACAATTGATGTATGTGAGGTCCTGAACAAATATTCTTCAGTTCATCTTGATTTGGTAAAAAAATATGGCAGCCGAGTGCAATTCTTGTTTTTCATTGGCTGAACTTCATATGTCTTATTTGCAGTAAGTACAAGCCCAAATGTTTTGTAACTCAGTAAATTTAATGTTTATGATATCCTTACAGATATGTATCATTTTGTGTGGATCTGGCAAATGACATGGCTACAATTGGAAATCCTAATTGTTTCTAATGGTCAGAAATCTATAACATCTTCTCCTTTGAAACTATAGATCAAACTGATTTGTAACAGTACATATGATGATTTTGAAGTCCACTACATAGATTCCTTCATTTTGTCTTCGTCGTGCAAAATATTATAATAATAATAATAATAATAATAATAATAAATTCTTTATTTATAGAGGATTACACAGTTAGTTAATAACTAATCTTCCCTGAGGCCCTCATTGACATATTTCAACATACATTGTAAAATACACTATACAAAAGTTACACACAAGAAGCAATACATTGTAATAAGTATACACAAAAAGATTTAGTAAATATTTAATGGTAATTTAAGGTACATCATCATTTAAAATGAGACTTTTAACTTTTATTTTAAATGCATTATGAGAGAAAGCTTGCTGTATCAAAAATGGAAGTTTATTCCATAGCTTTGGTCCAGAGTATGTAAAAATTTTCTTAAAAAGTTCAGTTTTTGCCTTTGGGATTTGTAATTTTTCACTTACAACATTTTGGAGAGAGTAAGGATTTTTATCAGACAAGCATTGGATTTTATTTTTTAAATATTCAGGTGCTTCATTCTTTAGACATTTTGAAACAAGAAGATATTTATGGTATTTGATTCTTTGTTCAATACTCATCCATCCAAGTTGTTTAAACAGAGGTTCAGATGGTGCTATGGGATCTTGGTCTAATATCAATCTTGCTGTTCTTTTTTGCAATTTAAGAATGCGATTTAGTCCCTCATTTGAACAATTTCCCCAAACAACACAGCAATAATCAATTAAAGGCAAAATATAACCCGAATAAAAAAGTTGCCTTGATTCAAGATTTAAATATTTCTTAATTTTTGAAAGAAGGTAGATTTTTGATGATATTTTAGAACAGTTTTGATCAATTTGATTTTTCCAATTTAAATTTGAGTCAATTTTGATTCCAAGTAATTTTTCACAAGAGGAATGTTGCAATTGTTCAGAATTAATAGTCAAAAATAGTTCTTCATTTTGAAATGCAAGTTTTTGCTTTGTTCCAACTGTCATACATTTAGTTTTATTACAATTTATAAACATATTATTATCCTTGCACCACAATTCAATTCTATTCAAGTCTTCTTGGACTTTAGTTTGTATGTCTGAAATATTTTTCCCAGAAATGTGTATTGTAGAATCATCAGCATACATATCAGTGTTGCAATTTGAGATACCTAAAGGCAGGTCATTTATATATAAAATAAACAATAAAGGACCTAGTATTGAACCTTGAGGTACTCCATATTTTACTGGACACTTATCAGAAAGAGCATTACCGATTTGTACTTGTTATTATGGCCACCATGAGCAATTTATGTTTCTGATTGGCTGAAACTTTAAAAAAAAAATCTCCTACAAAACTGCAGCTTCAGATATGTATATGTAACATAGTTCAAAAGATTTTTGTTAAGTCCTCTGTAAAGATTTCTCCTTTAATCTTGTTCTGGTGATAAACATGGAAATGAAGTGCAATTCTTGTCTCAGAAACTAGTACTTGCTCGAATTCAAACAGTGCAAAATAATCAGATTAGTGATTCAGGCTCAAATGAGCCTCTAGTTTGCAAAATACTGCTTGACTGCTGTAGATATAGATATGAAGAGGGAAGGGTTTGAAAACTTTGAATCCCATATCTGGTTTAGCCCTGCCACATTTTTGAGCCTGTACATAACCAGAACCTAATATTTCCATTGACCTCAATCTGTTATTTCTGTGTATAAAAGTTTGAAGTTAGACAGAAGAGTGATTTGTTAATTGTTGTGGTTGGTTTTATATTATTGAACATTATACTGTATAACCTTTTTCGTCAATCTTTTCCTCCGGGAAAAATATTTTGTTTAAAACTTGACAGCTCAGTTATAAGAGTAAATTATCCTTTATTCAAAGTCCATACTGTTGTTTAAACAAGAAATAATGGAAAATTAAAAGTTCTGTCATTTTTTTTCTTCCTAACAGCTATAATCCCTAATGGCAGTAAATATTTCTACATCACACCCTATGTCTGTGAGGTACTATAATCTGTATTATGCTTGCAGGGAGATGAAATGTGATAATGATAGGTTTATTAACAGCTAATTGTCTGGTATGACCCTAACTATATAATTATGGTAAACTAGGAGTTGGAATCAATCAATTTCTCACTCTAACTATCTTGTCAAGAATTGAATTGCATGGCGGTTCGATTCCTATACATTTTCATATGTACTATATATAGGGGTTGTCGTGGCTGTGATCGTATGGTAGATGGATCTACAACTACCTATGCAATCAGTGCCTATCCCCACTGATGTTGCGAGTTCGAATCTCGATCAGGGCGAGGTGTACAACATAATGTGATAAAGTTTGTCAGTGACTTGCGACAGGTCGATGGTTTCATCCACCAATAAAGCTGACCGCCACGATATAACTGAAATATTGTTGAAAGCGACGTTAAACACCTTAAAACCAAACCAAACCAAACCCAATTTGGAGCATATTGTATTTATGTCTAACTATCTTATCAACAATTGCATGGTGGTTCCTATACATTTTCATATGTATCATATATATATTAATTTATTGACTGAGTAATGAACACCCAATTTTGAGCAAATAATTCTTATAGAATTAAAGTATATCGTTTCCGTGCTTTATCATTAGACAAGGACACTGTCACCTGTTTTTATGCCCCCGCGACAAATAGTCGGGGGGGCATATTAATTTACCCCTGTCCGTCTGTTCGTCCGTCGTCCGTTTGTCCGTCCGGATATAGATACATGGTTTGTCCGGCTATCTCCTCCTACAGTTTTGGAGCTACAGCTTTAATATTTTGTATGATGTTTATACACATAATGGAGGTTGACTTGTTTATAATTTCTTATGGTCAGGTGGGGGCATCATTTGTGTCTTACAGACACACTTCATTTTTAAAAAATCACTCCTAACAAAACAACTTTGTTCATAATTATCAAGTGTGGGGGCATACTTCTTTTCTAGTTTTTTATTCGTTCATAACTCAATGAACTTTTCAATTTTGAAGCCGTAACTATGAGGATCCACCATCTTGAAAACATGAAATTCTACATGTCATATTTACAACAATATACAAAAATAATTCAAATGCCAACCTTGTAAACTTATTTTAGTTGAATCTTATTAAAATTGAAGGGTACACAAAGCCAAATGACACCTGATCTTAATGTTTTAAACTGGAAATCTTCATATGACGTCATGTTGTTAATGTTCCAAAGTCGTCGACAGCATTTCACAGAATTTTAATTTGTGGGATTTTTAGACCAGGGATAAGCAAGAATAATACATTTTTATCTACAATATTGAATATAAGAATTATAAGTATTAAACGGTTCTTTTCAGGAGTTCATGCATGTGTAAACAGTGCCGATGCACTCACAAACTTCGGACGTTTATTCAGTTTGTGAGTGCATTGGTGTGAAACCTATAATTCATTTCTTTAACATTTTCTACTAGATTTGTGTTTTTTCGAGCCTACCTGGCCATTTTATCTTAGGTTTAACCTTTCGAAGACCACACACTTTCTGAAACGTCCATGATTCCTCTACATTCTGTCAAAATATCAGGCCATGTTTAAAGTCTTGCAGTGAAATGCCAGGCTATGGAAAATACCTACTCTAAAAATAGCTCTGTCATCCCCCAGAAATTCCGTATTTATAGGTCATGCATCAAATCCTCCATATCCATATTAAAATACAACTAAATCAATCAAATTTGGGCTCAAGCTAATCCTTATACATTTAACTTCAATTATCAATTTTAATTATTCCATTCCATTCAGTATTTTTCACAATTCAACAAAGTGAAAGGAACTTTTTTCTTTAAAAGGGACTACTTTTGTATATGTTCTTAGCTCTGATTGGTTGAATTAATGGTTTGACACCTAAAGAACAACTTTTTGGGCTTCAAATTTGCTAAAACTTTACACTGCAAACTTAGTAATATAAATTTCGAGTAAAATTCTAGAATTTTGGCATTCTCTGTGCAGGGGATTTCCTAAAAATTACAAAAATGTAAAGCCTTGTAATGAACTCTTAGGATATATATTTTTTTTAATATGTGTCATAAGGCTACTTTTGGAAAATGGAAATTTCAAGTCCTCAAACAATAGCAGTTTATAATTTTCTTAGTGAAATGCATTAAATACATATTAAACAAGATCAAAACATCATTATGTGGTAGAAATCAAATTTGATTTTGAGTTAAATGAAATTTCAAATAAAATTTTAATTTTTAAGAGATTAAATTTGAAGAATTTCATTATTTTTGATCAATTATCTTTTATATTTTTGGATAGAAAATATGAAAACCTGTCAATAAACATCATCCAAGTATTTTGTTCACTTTTGTCTCCAAATCCAATTAGCATCTTCCTCCAGGGCACTTCTGGCTCAGCAGGTATAATACCTGAAATTCATATAATTTTCAGAGGGGGGTCCAATAAATGGCTGTTATCAATTAGATATGATAAATTTTCTATACAAGTTTGATTTTCAATCAAAATTAAACTTCCTTCACATTTTGGAAGAAATAAACATCTTATCCACTGTTTTATAAGCAAATTTGAAGGCAGAAATGGGAAGAAAAAGGAGACAACTGTCAAAAATATTTGGATTTAAGGAAGGGAACGCACTAGTCCTAAGGGTAAGAAATTAGAATATGAACAAAATTCTAGTACCAAACCTTTTATGAGGTTGAAAGGTGGTGTTTTTGAGTTTAGAGTCACACAAGAGAGTGACGGAGTCCTGACAATTCTGGATGTTGACCAATCTCCTTCTCTTCCAATGTTGTTACTTCCTCACCCCAAGAGTCCTGAAGTTCTCGATGATTATCTTGAATCAACAGTCTCTGATCCTGACAATCTCACATACAAGCATTATGTACCTTCTCTTGTGAGTGTTTTTTCGAATTCTACAATAAAAGAACATGCAATTGAGAAAAGTGGTTGTGATGGAGAACTAGAGTTTGACTCCATTGCATCCAAAAAGTGGGGATTTGCTTGGAAAGAGGTTAAAATGTAAAAAGTGTGACTTTGTTGGTCAATATCACAAATTGTACTATGAAGTAGACACCTCTGGTCCAGATAGAAAGGCTGCCACCATTAATATGTTTTTAGCTCTGATTGGTTGAATTACTGGTTTGACACCGGCATGAACTCCTGAAAAGAAGCGTTTAATACTATATTAATATTTATGTCCTTACTTTTGTTATACAAACATTTATATATAAAAATAAAATGCCTGTTTATGAATTATTAATAATATAACTTCCTGCTGAGTAGGTGTAAAAATGGTTGACTTGTTTATTACCCATGTTGCTATTTGTGTTGCTATTTGTGCATTTAAAGTTTCTGTTTTAGTTTCTGCATCTAAATATAAGGACTTATTATTAATATATTAACGTGGCTGTCGTGGTCATGATCGTATGGTACTTGGATTTACAACTACCTATGCAATAAGTGGTTATTTGAATCCTACTCATGGTGAAGTGTACTCGATAAACATTGTATGACAAAGCTTGTCAGTGACTTGCTGCAGGTTGGTCGTTTTCTCCGGGTACTCGGGTTTCCTCCACCAATAAAACTAACTGCCACAATATAACTGAAATGTTGTTGAAAGTGATGTTAAACACCATAACCCTAACCCTTAATTTATTTACTACAATATACAATACTAGTTCAATAATGTGAGGTTGTGAGGTACCAATTGTTAGTTTTGTTGATATTTGTGGAGTTGTTGACCATCACTGTTTAAACTTTTATTATATAATTAAGACCTATCCAATCCATCCATGTATTTTTTAAGCCTAAAAATGGTTTCAATTATAAGGTACATTATGTTGAGAGTTAATTATATGTTACAGTTTGTCCGGACAGATTTCTGTGTTGCTCAGTAGTATCAAATATGCAAATTTAGCATATTTAAGGGAATTTTTTTTATTCTTCTGAACTGACTGGGGTAAATTAAACAAAGTTGGAGTAATGTGCACATTACACAAATATTACAAATATTTGAAGAAATTAAACTTTAAAAATAATGGCTGGCATATATGCCAACCAACCAACATTGCCATCATGACTAGTGACTTGCAGCAGGTCGGTGGTTTTCTCCAGGTTTCCTCCACCAATAAAACTGACCACCATGATATAACAGAAATATTGTTGAAAATGGCATTAAACACCATGAACCACCCAACCCACCCATCATTACTCTTAAAACATTGGGATAAACACATGTACATTTAAGTCTTCTGTTAACCAAGACAGCCACACACAATGTGCCACCCAAATTAGGTCTCATTTAAGTCTTCTGATAACTAAGACAGCCACACACAATGTGCCACCCAAATTAGGTCTCAGTCTTCTGTTAACCAAGACAGCCACACACAATGTGCCACCCAAATTAGGTCTCATTTAAGTCAGACAGCCACACACAATGTGCCACCCAAATTAGGTCTCATTTAAGTCTTCTGTTAACCAAGACAGCCACACACAATGTGCCATCCAAATTAGGTCTCATTTAAGTCTTCTGTTAACCAAGACAGCCACACACAATGTGCCACCCAAATTAGGTCTCATTTAAGTCTTCTGTTAACCAAGACAGCCACACATAATGTGCCACCCAAATTAGGTCTCATTTAAGTCTTCTGTTAACCAAGACAGCCACACACAATGTGCCACCCAAATTAGGTCTCATTTAAGTCTTCTGATAACCAAGACAGCCACACACAATGTGCCATCCAAATTAGGTCTCATTTAAATCTTCTGATAACCAAGACAGCCACACACAATGTGCCACCCACATTAGGTCTCATTTAAGTCTTCTGTTAACCAAGACAGCCACACAGGTCTCATTTAAGTCTTCTGTTAACCAAGACAGCCACACACAATGTGCCACCCAAATTAGGTCTCATTTAAGTCTTCTGTTGACCAAGACAGCCACACACAATGTGCCACCCAAATTAGGTTTCATTTAAGTCTTCTGTTAACCAAGACAGCCACACACAATGTGCCACCCAAATTAGGTTTCATTTAAGTCTTCTGTTAACCAAGACAGCCACACAAATGTGCCACCCAAATTAGGTCTCATTTAAGTCTTCTGTTAACCAAGACAGCCACACACAATGTGCCACCCAAATTAGGTCTCATTTAAGTCTTCTGTTAACCAAGACAGCCACACACAAAGTGCCACCCAAATTAGGTCTCATTTAAGTCTTCTGTTAACCAAGACAGCCACACACAACGTGCCACCCAAATTAGGTCTCATTTAAGTCTTCTGTTAACCAAGACAGCCACACACAATGTGCCACCCAAATTAGGTCTCATTTAAGGTATATTATAATGAGTTCTTTTTCAATGAATTTCTAATTACACAAATTGTGTTTTAATATAGAAATCAAATTGATTACCATGGCAACCTGAGAAAATCAATACGACAATGCAAATGTTACACCAAAGAAAAGAAACCCAGAAAAAAACACTTACAAAAAAAACAACAAACAATGGCAGAATACACTATATATAGAAGATAGTGATATGAAATCAAATAAAACAGTATGGACACCCTTATCATGCAGTACCCATTTTATTCTGCAGGCAATAGGGTAACAAGTTTAAATCTGTTGCGACACAATAATAATAGTGATGTCTTCTCATTTATTAAACCAATGAACTGTATGAACCCAAATTTTACATGAATAATTTATTGTTATCTTTGAATGATTCTTAAATGATTTGGTAGCAATTTGATGGTTTAGGTTTGGTTTATGGTGTTTAATGCCACTTTCAACAATATTTCAGTTATATTGTGGCTATCAGTTTTATTGGTGGAGGAAACCTGAGTACCCGGAGAAAACCACCGGCTTGTCACAGGTCAATTTGAAATCCAAGATGGCCACCACTGTGGAAACTACATTATACCCTGGTTATACGCTCTTCTTTAATTTGTCACTCTCCCTTGTCACAATCAATTTGGAAGTCCTAATTTCCAAAATTTATGTAGTTTGTATTTAAATTTCTCCCTAAAAATATTGCCACCCTTGGTATAATCATTAAAATATAGCTTTGTCAAAAAGACAGTGGTTTAGCGAGGAATCTACTGTAGTTAAGCATAAGACACATGAGAAAGCCATAGAAGCCATTGAATATTATAATCCTAAGCTGTACATGAATAGTCATAGAGTGCTCATTTACTGAGTTCGTGTTCTTGGAAAAACCTAAGTAGATGTCACTGTTGAAGGTCATAGTTTAACACTGAAGTCAATGGGAAACTATTTTTTTTTAAATGGCTTCTGTTTTTTTCCTGTACTTTAAAATCATTGTATTTTCTGTTATCATGTTGGTTTGTGTATTCAGGGCCGGCCTTACGAGGTAGGGGAGCCAAAGCTGTTCTCTATAAAACCTGCACTGTGTTCTTGTGTGTACTTGAATAATAATAATAATAATAATAATAATAAATTCTTTATTTATAGAGGGTTACACAGTTAGTTAATAACTAATCTTCCCTGAGGCCCTCATTGACATATTTCAACATACATTGTAAAATACACTATACAAAAGTTACACACAAGAAGCAATACATTGTAATAAGTATACACAAAAAGATTTAGTAAATATTTAATGGTAATTTAAGGTACATCATCATTTAAAATGAGACTTTTAACTTTTATTTTAAATGCATTATGAGAGGAAGCTTGCCGCATCAAAAATGGAAGTTCATTCCATAGCTTTGGTCCAGAGTATGTAAAAATTTTCTTAAAAAGTTCAGTTTTTGCCTTTGGGATTTGTAATTTTTCACTTACAACATTTCGGAGAGAGTAAGGATTTTTATCAGACAAGTATTGGATTTTATTTTTTAAATAACCAAGGGTAGATAAATTCAGTGTGGGGTCCTTTAAGCAGCAGTCCTAATTTGGAGCTATTGGTCCAATTGGCTTAGGCCGGCCCTGTGTGTATTTAATACTGTATAATTCCTATGCATTATTTTAACAGACCTAAACGTAATTTAAAATATCTAATAATTCATGAATAACAAGATTGACAGCAATAAACGTTATAATGTTCACTAATAATTTGCAAAGTCGAAATGTATTCAATAATAATCCTATATAATATCCAGTTGAATTCAATAAGATTGATGAAATAATTAGTTAAAGCTTAAAATGCTGAATTATTTATTAATTGAACATGTTGATGAAATATCTTAAGACTTTATTAAAGGTTCTTAGGTGGGTTGCATCTTTTCATTAAGGTGCATGTTTTACCTTATCTCAGTTGGAATGAGACTGGAATTACATGCTACTTATTATTTATACCTTACATAATTTTTTTATTTAATAATAAGACAATTTGGAGGTTTCTTATGGAAAATTTCCTGACGATCGAGACAACCTGTTGAACAACTCAAATATATTATATAATGTAGAGGGAGGCAATAGGTTGTCTCTCAGTCCACAACAGGTTGTCAGACGGTCTATGACCCTTGACAACTGGAAATGCACTGAAAACCTGTTTTTTTTTTATTCAGTCCGTTTCAGTTATTGTATTTTCTACTCCAGAAATTTTTGTTTTTTGTTTTCTGCATAACAAAACATTCAAGTTATACACATCTTAGAGTAGTTTTGGCATCATAAAGCAGTTATTGCCTTCATATGAGGTGAACATATCGAGTTGTCAACCCTCGAGAGGTTGTTTTCCCTCTGGCTAAAGCCCCTGGTTAAAACAACCACCCTCTCTCTGGTTGACAACTTTTAATGTTCACCTCATATGAAGGCAATAATTGTATATTGTATGTGAGAGTTATGCATGTAAAGTACAACAGAATAATTTGTTAATTTGTACTAATTAATGACTTATTTTATCAATTCAGGCTCAGTACCCTGGTTGGGGAAATTACAAGTTAGAGGTGAGAAAAAACAATGAGAGCACATAGAAGAGCAATATATTAATTTTCTTTCTGCACTTTTTAGATTTATTTTTAAATCACTAATATAGCATGTAGCAACAGCTATTTACAATTACACATACTGCATGTGGTAGTTCATATTCAACATTTGTTTTCAAAATAATATAGCCATTATTTACTTTATTTAAGTTTATTCACAAAATATGCTTATTATTATGACTGATTTTTACAATATATGTATATATTGTTGGAAAATTTAGAATTTATTTTTAGGAGTTTAAGAAATAGGTAGAAGAGCGAGCATTTGACGAGCTTTTCTTGTCAGTCTAACAGTGAGTGAACATTTTTAATAATTTTTACTGACAATGTAGTATATTGTGTTTATCTTGAAACAAAACAAGGACCAATTTTATTTAAAAATGCAGAAGCCAACATGTTCTAGGGCATCTTCTGTCAAGTCTATACTGTTCCATTTCTTAGTGTTTGGTCCTCATGAATCAGGTACCAGGAGATTGTTATTTGTATTGTTGATGAATAAAGCAAACATTTTGTTGTATACCTTTATTCTACAGCAAATGTAATGATTGCAGAATAAAAATCATTCTAAAGTTTATCCAACATGGTGTAAACAATAATACATTAAAGTTGTTTGCTACCGTATTATTAACACAGTTAGTACTAACTATATGTAGAATTATCTCCCTTTGATTAACACAGTGCTAACTACATGTATATGTGGAATTATCTCCCTTTTATTAACACAGCACTAACTATATGTGGAATTATCTCCCTTTGATTAACACAGTAAAAACCATATGTGGAATTATCTCCCTCTGTATCCATATGAACACATTTTTGTCGCATGACAACGAAGAATGCATTGAATTTAAACCCCATTGAATCCATATAGATGCATTGTCATCTAATGGGTGAAGCATACACTGAACTTAAACCCATGATGAAAAAGGTACA
>MJUT01041170.1:302224-331615 GCA_002080005.1 Gigantidas platifrons | reverse complement strand
TTCTGAGCTGGTACCCTTTGTACTAAGGCCAATATATATACTAAGCTGGATTTTTAAAGCGCTTGCTCAATGAGACAACAGTCTGTGGATAGACATGTTTCCCCACTCTGACACTTTATCCTGATTCCGAGCCAGCCAGTCATTGCTCTTACACCTTAATACTGTGTGCTTAGCGGAGAAGCAGTAAATACCATAATCTTAGGTTTGATATTACCAAGGCTCTAACCCACGGTCTACTGTACTGGAGACAAGCACACTCAACCCACCGTCTACTGTACTGGAGACAAGCACACTCAACCCACGGTCTACTGTACTGGAGACTCACCATTACATCATGCAACTATTGTAATTGGGTTTTGTTTATGGTATTTAATGCCACTTTCAACAATATTTCAGTTATATCATGGTGGTCAGTTATATTGATTCTGAGCCAACCAGTCTTTGCTCTTTCTCTTTAATAATAACACGTGTTTAGTGGAGAAGCAGTATATGCCAATTTCATAGTCTACCAAGCGTTTTAGTTTAAACATATTTTATTAATTCTTTATAACATACATTACAACTTATATAACAATTTATTCTTCCAAAGCAAGTTGATAACAACTTTTATTAATTCGTTTCCCCGGCAATAAATTATTCAATATATAAAGTGTTCTTGAAAGATAAAAGTATTATATAATTAATTGAGTAATTATGTATAATGATACAACTTTGTATTAGTTTGGTCCTCGTTTTTTCTATTTCATTTTGTTTTTGTTCATATAGAAACTACATAATTTAACACTTGTTTTAAGAGTGATAAAGAATTTGAAACAGCTTTGTGTTTAAGATGAAATACAGATGATTTCATACTTCATGTGATGAATTGTATATATTCATACGTTTAGGGGTCGTTGTGGTCATGATCGTATGGTAGATGGATTTACAACTACCTGTGCAATCAGTACCTATCACCACTAACGTTGTGAGTTCGTATCCCTTTCATGGTGAGGTGACTACTCGATACATCATTATATGATAAGTTTGTCAGTGACTTGCGACAGGTCAGTGGTTTTCTCCGGGTACTCTGCTTTCCTCCATCAATAAAACTGACTACCACTATATAGCTGAAATATTGTTGAAAGTGGTATTAAACACCATAACCATAACCATAAGTTTATAGAGTCATGCACCTTGGGTAATTTCAGCACTTTATCATTTTTCATCTTACTTTTCTGTCTGTAAATGCTTTACATTTCAATCTTCTCTAAAACCACTACACCAAATGATTGAAGCAATTTCTTTGAAGGAATGTTTCTCTGTTCTGACCCACATTTTCCCCATTTTTCCATAAAAATATCATGTAAAAAAGCATAGATTTATAATTTAGTGTGTATCAGTTCTTAGAATAACCTTCATCAGGTACGTTCAGTCAAAATATTCAAAAGTCAAACAATTAAGATGGCTTTTATGGTCGTCATCGTATGGTAGTTGGATTTATAACTACCTATGCAATGAGTGCTTATCACCACTAACATTAAGAATTTGAATCTCGCTCAGAAGAGGTCTACTTGATACAACATTATGTGATAAAGTTTGTCAGTGAATTGTGACAGGTCGGTGGTTTTCTCCGGTTACTCCGGCTTACCCCACCAATAAAACTGAACTCCACGATATAACTGAAATATTGTTGAAAGTGGCATTAAACACCATAACTCAAAACCCAAATAATTAAAAGTGTTTGGGAGCAAGAAAACCAAAGGACCCTAAACTGGATACCCAAAAATCAGTGAAGGTTTCAAAGTTAGGATAGGATACTACATGTAGTAATACATATAACAGAAAACATAAAAATTGATGACAAATTTCCAACATTAATTCTGATGTGACTGTAATTAACACTTTGTAAAACAGTATCACAATTATTTGTCTTTAATTGCAAGAAGGAAGACAACTTGAGTTGTTATTAATGATCAGTCTGACTGCAAGCTATCACCAGTATCGATTCTGAGACCTGAAACAATGACATCTTTAGTAAATGTCTTCCTCATTAAAAATGAATGAATACTACTTGTAACAAAATAACTTGTTTTTCTCTTGTTTTTTTTCCCCCTCATCAATATCACATTTAAGGGAGGACATTATCTTATTGTGACTTTTGTACTTTAAAGGAAGCGATTAGTGTTTTCGTTCTTTTCCGTTGGATACAAATTTTGCAAATGTTATTATTTTTTTTAGGCATTGAAACATGCTATTCACAACATTTTAATTACTGTAATCATTTGGGAATCTTTATGAAAATAATTGTAATTTAATTATTTACAGTTTTTATTAATTTCATATTTACATATAGATCAAATCTAAATTTTGTAATATTTATGAAATAGTTTGTTTTCTGTCTATTAAGTAAAAGGCAACAATTTAGTAGTATAAGTGGGGTGGCCTATCTCTGTGTATCTGAAATTTGGCCTGATAAGTGGGGTGGCCAATCTCAGTGTATATGAAATCTGGCCTGATAAGTGGGGTGGCCTATCTCAGTGTATCTGAAATCTGGCCTGATAAAAGGGGTGGCCTATCTCAGTGTATCCGAAATCTGGCCTGATAAGTGGGGTGGCCTATCACAGTGTATCTGTAATTTGGCCTGATAAGTAGGGTGGCCTATCACAGTGTATCTGAAATCTGGCCTGATAAATGGGGTGGCCTATCTCAGTGTATTTGAAATCTGGCCTGATAAGTGGGGTTGCCTATCTCAGTGTATCTGAAATCTGGCCTGATAAGAAGGGTGGCCTATCTCAGTGTATCTGAAATCTAGCCTGATAAGTGGGGTGGCCTATCTCAGTGTATCTGAAATCTGGCCTGATAAAAGGGGTGGCCTATCTAAGTGTATATGAAATCTGGCCTGATAAAAGGGGTGGCCTATCTCAGTGTATCTGTAATTTGGCCTGATAAGTAGGGTGGCCTATCACAGTGTATCTGAAATCTGGCCTGATAAATGGGGTGGCCTATCTCAGTGTATTTGAAATCTGGCCTGATAAGTGGGGTTGCCTATCTCAGTGTATCTGAAATCTGGCCTGATAAGAAGGGTGGCCTATCTCAGTGTATCTGAAATCTAGCCTGATAAGTGGGGTTGCCTATCTCAATGTATCTGAAATCTGGCCTGATAAGTGGGGTGGCCTAACTCAGTGTATCTGAAATCTGGCCTGATAAGTGGGGTGGCCTATGGTGGGAGTGTAAAGTAATAGTTATTCAAAACCAGTTTAACCTATTTACCGTTCTAGCTCAATGGTCCAAATGAAATTGAGGTACTGTCATCACCTTGCATCCAGCACCATGCAATGTACGTTAACATCTTCTTCTCTAAAACTATTTGGTCAAATGGAAACCATCTTCTTTTTGCAGATTCCGAACTGCATTGAAGACAAACTCTCACTAATACATTATCAAAGAGCAAGCATGGGAGTACCAAAGTTAGCTGTTACGTACAAGCTTGAAGTGATCATTTAAACTTAAAACTAATGTAGAAAATCATGTAATTAACTAAAGGGAAAAAACTATTTATTTTAATATAAACTTTTTCTGGCTTACCATATCCTGTGAGAAATCTTGTCTTATTCGTTTGTCAGACTTAATGTATCTTTTTGGATGCATGTCACACTTACATTTATTTTAGGAAATAGGTGTTTTCCATTTGGAAATTAGGTCATTGATAATGGTGATTGGCATAATTTTTACAATGTTAAATGTTGATGCTGAATCCAAACTTCTTAGTTCAGGTTGATCATAAAAAACATTTTCAAATTTTTGTAATTGTTAGATTTTCTGGGGGTTTTTTGGTTACAAAATAGAGGTGAAATATGTTGTTTGAAATATGCTACCATAATTTGGAAATTTGGTTGGTAAAAGTGTTCAATTTATCACATTCCCCCCTATTCAATATAAAAAAAATTGCATGTTTTTAACTATAATATTTATAATAATTTTGTTGTTGTTGCCAAATAGAGGTGAACTAAGTTATTTGAAATGTGCTACAAAATGTACCATAATTTGAAAATATGGTAGGTGTATAAAAGTTTTCAATTTATCACATTCCCCCTATTCAATATAAGAAGCTTAGCATGTTTAACTAAATTCATTGTAATGGTTATTTGTTGGTTACCAAATAGATGTAAAATGTGCAACCATAATTTGAAAATTTGGTTGGTATATAGTTATTCAGTTAATCACATTCCTCCTATTAAATTTGATTAGCTTAAAAATGTTCAACTAAGATCTTTATGATAGTTGTATTTTTTGGCTACCAAATAGAGGTGAAATATATTATTTGAAATTCATAATTCAACAATTCATGATATGAAAATGTGGTTGGTAAAAGTGGTCGATGTATTACATTCCTCCCCTATTCAATATAAGAAGCTTAGTATGTTTGTCTGCTGCTTCAAAGATAGCAACAATCTATTATACTGCTATCACCAGCTCAATCAGCATTAGAAAATTCCCTCCAACAAAATGCTGTGGATGACAAAACGTGTATAATCCACCTATAGCTTGTGTACCATTTTCTTCTTTTTGTGTCTGATTTATTAGTAAATTAGCATTGAAAAAAATGCCTGAAGAATATTTCATTGATTTTTTCATCAGCAAATATCATTTGTTTTCCAAATTTATCAGAGATGTATAATGGTTTGATCATTCTCTTAGTATTAGAGTATTAGAATAAATTTAATGGACTCTAAATTATAATTATTGAGCAACGAGTTACTTCTTATTGGCAGAAGTACAGCAACTTGATATATTCTTGTGTACAAATTAGATTTAGAGACGGAAAATTACATATGTTCAGATGTTGGTACTTCAACCATTATACAATAGACAATAATGTAAAACCAATGACACTCGGCAAAACAAGACGCATCATCAGAGCTGCGCTAGCTGACTTTATTGTCAAGAGTCCCAGAGTTCGTTGTAATTATCAGAAGTAGGACTCAGATAAATATTTAAATATAGGGTAATAAACCACGGAAATGAACGACCAGGTTTATTTCATGGATCAGAATAATAGGAATTAAAGTCCAGGGATTGTAAATAATTGGTATTTGACAAAGAGCATCATGGGACAGTCAACACGGTAAAAAGTACACAGATGTCAAATTTAAATTCATAGGGTAATTCGGTAGATTATTTCCTTGTATGGGATTTAGTTCTTTTGTAGAACAAGGGTCTTGTCTATTTTACAAGCATATTATACAGATTTTATAAAAAAAAGAATATTTTAGAGTTTTGTCTGCATGATCGGTCAATAAAAGGCAATGAGTCTTTGTTTGATTGGAACATAGAACTTTTTATTGTCTTTGATGGAAATTAAATTGCATTCATCTAATTTGAAGATAATTATTGTTCTAAAAGTAACCTTCCTGGGTTTGAAATAGTGATGTACTTTTACGACTTTAGGTGAAATTCCAATACTTAAACTTACATCAACAAGTCTATAGATGTAACTGAAGTCAATCGGAAACTTAACCATAACAAAGTTTATTATTGCTGTGAGATCTTTTTAGTGATGAGTATAATTCAGACCCAATAGTGAGTGTGAGACAGCCCTTAATCCCGTAGTCTGTTAAGAGAGCCCTCAATCCCATATTCTACAGAGAGAGCCCATAATCTCCTATTCTGCAGAGAGCCCTTAATCCCCTAGTCTGTTAAGAGGGCCCTCAATCCTATATTCTACAGAGAGAGCCCTTAATCCCCTAGTCTGTTAAAAGAGCCCTCAATCCCATATTCTACAGAGAGAGCCCTCAATCCCATATTCTACAGAAAGAGCCCATAATCTCCTATTCTGCAGAGAGCCCTTAATCCCCTTGTCTGTAGAAAGAGCACTAATCACATAATCTGCAGAGAGAGCCCATAATCCCCTAAACTGCAGAGATCCCATGCTCCCTTATTCCCTAGTCTGCAGAGAGAACACTTAATATCCTAATCTGCACAGCCCTTAATTCTTTAGCCTAAAAAGAGAACTCTTAATCACTTTGTGTGCAGAGAGTTCCTTTAATCCCCTAAACTGCAGAGATTCCTTAATCCCTTCTCCCCTAGTCTGCAGATAGAGAGAGAGAGAGTCCTTAATTCCCCAATCTGGAGAGAGAATGCTTAAGCTCCTAGCCTTCAGAGTGAGCCATTCATGCAGACACAGATTCATTAATCCTCTAGTTTGCTGAAAAAGCCTTTAATCCCCTACCTAGCAGATAGAATCCTTAATCCCCAAGAGATATCCCTTAATCCTATAGTATACAGAGAACCCTTAATCCCCTTGTCTTGAAGAGAGAGAGAGAGAGTCCTTGATCGGCTAGTATGCAAAGAGAGAGGCCTTAATCTGCAGATAGAGCCCTTAATCCCCTAGTCTGCAGAGAGTGATACTCTTTACTTGTAATTCACAGATGCAAGCGCTGTTAGAAAGGTCATTATATATGTGTATTCTTTAGCAAACACTATCGTCATACACTATTTATGTTAGAAAGGTCATTATATATGTGTATTCTTTAACAAACACTGTCGTCATACACTATTTATGTTAGAAAGGTCATTATATATGTGTATTCTTTAACAAACACTGTAGTCATACACTATTTATGTTAGAAAGGTCATTATATATGTGTATTCTTTAACAAACACTGTCGTCATACACTATTTATGTCTACTGAATTATTTATTAGGCACACCCTAGGTACTTAAGCTATTATCATCAATCATTATTTTAGGTTTATTATTTCTTTATATCAATTTAAAACTACATTTGAATCAAATTATACACTGTTGCGGACTGATTGTTATGTCATATTAAGATATTTTGCATGCTGATTTCATGCAGCTAATTAATCTCTTGGAAAGAAGTATTGTTAGCATTTGAGGCCAAGAAAACAAATACCTGTTTTTTTTCCACTTATATTCTTTGAAAAAAAAATTAGGGTAGGTAGGTAGGAAGCAAAAGTTTTTATTTTTTACCATGGTTGTACAGGCCAAGGAGATGTCTTTTACAGTGCAATAAAAAAAAACTGCAATAAAAGCTTTGTTGTAGGCACTAGAAATTAGGATCTGTAGTTTGTAGCAGAAACATGGGTATTCACAAAAGCTGAGGTAAATTTGTGAAAGTATATATATAACATTTTAATTTTTTTCAGAGAGGTATATTATTTCCTGGTAAGAGGGGAAATTAATATGAAAAAAGGGTAATGGTGATGTGAGCTTTCTCATAAGGGGGAGGATGAGACTTATTTTTATTCGAAATTTAAACAAACGATCATTATTTTTCTTTTTTCAGTACTGTTTTACCATAACCTATAAGAATGAGGGACAGCGACATTATGATCTGCGTACAGACACAGAAGCTGAGTGTAATGCATGGATCGATAATATTAAGCGTGCACCGTGAGTATATCAAGTCCATCATGGTGTATGTCTGCCTTTGATCATTTCATCTATTTATATAGGCTAAGCAATTGCTACTGCAGTATATCATTGGTGTGAGTTCCGATCCTGTCAATGGAGAACTAAAATCTGTCGGCTCAAAAATCAGTTTAAATAACACTGCTGGGTTAAATTGTCAAAACGTTTATATACAAACCTGTATATAAAAACCACTCTAGGGAACATGAAAATATGCCCCTTGTAAGCAGTTGAC
This sequence comes from Gigantidas platifrons, assembly GCA_002080005.1. Classification (NCBI taxonomy): domain Eukaryota; kingdom Metazoa; phylum Mollusca; class Bivalvia; order Mytilida; family Modiolidae; genus Gigantidas; species Gigantidas platifrons. The sequence continues at coordinate 323,967 of MJUT01041170.1, read as the reverse complement.
CTTTATATACAGGTTGAAATTATAAGCACAATTCATTAAAAGGATATTAAAGCTCATTTTGGTAATTTTTTGTATCTCATGAAAACTTGCAATTGGTTCAATAAATGATATTTATGAAACATTAACCCAGTTTTTATCAATGAAACTTTGTAAAAGTGACACAATTCATTGATAATTCTGTCATATCTTGCGGTCTTTGCCTTGAATTGAATTTTTGCTTCCTGGAACAAAATTCATTTCGACCCTGTTAAGTGATATTTTAACGATATTAGGGATTATATGGGCGTGCAAAGTATTTTTGAATTGTTTTTACAATTAAATTGAAAAGAAACAACCTTCGTCACGAGTTGAAAAAATATATGTTAAAACGAGCTTTAATATCCCTTTAATGTGAAAAATGAGTCTGCCCTTTATAGACAGTGATTTATTATATAGAGGTGCCCTTTAAGGCAGGTTTGATTGTATTATACAAATATTGAAAATACCCTTTTTTGATCAGGTGGGGTAGATACATTGTATGGTTGTCACTTGCTTGATATGATTGTAATATTTATTTCATTTCCTGTGACTGGATCATATGAAAAATTATCCTTTAAATTGTTTAATTTAAAATTCTGTGTTAGATTGCTGTTGAATTAAATAAAAATACATGTGATATATACCATCACCACACCTTAAAATGCTTGTATAACTACATGAACGACATTTAGTTTCACCAGACATGACAATGTAATCACATATCTTAATCATAATGAAACAGTATTTTTATATAGTGGATTTGGAAGAGTGGACTAAATGGTTTGTCATTATGCTAAATGAATCTGTGCTGCAGTGAAACCGACGTTGTGGGTTCGAATCCCACTTAGGGAGGAATAAAAAATACAGTCCAACCAGTCTTATGTGACCCTCCAAGGGAACATTGAAATACGGTCACATAAGACAGGTGGTCACTTAACACAGGTGTAATCAACATTAAATGTACTTTAAAGGGAAATAAAAATTAAGGTCACATAATTCAAGTTATTGCTTAATAGAGGTGGTCACTAAAGCAGGTTTGACTGTAACTTAATAGAGGTGGTCACTAAAGCAGCTTTGATTGTACAAAAGATTTGTCAGATAAAAAATTTAACTCTTAACTGTTGTGCTGAATGCTTAGACATGTATATAATTCTAACATGACATCCTTCTTTCGCTTTGTAAACAAACGAGCAATTTATCGATTGGGTATAATCTCATTAGCACATGTGCCGGTGCATGTGACTGACTTTTCCGTTGTAAATGTACATGTTGATGAATTATCGTCTGCTTGACTTTGGCAGCATAAATTGTGTACGCCATTGTCCGCAAGCGTAAATATAAATTACTCTCTTCCAATCAAAGTATACTACCGTATTTGTACTCTTAGACATATCAGAATCGAAATAATTCATGGAAGCCAGAATGTGTTTTGAGTTTTAATAAATTTAGTAAACTTTATCTCTGCCTCTGGATAAAATACTAATATCCGCCAACCCATGTTAAAACTCAAAACACATTCTGGCTTCCATGATTTATTTCTTAAATATATTCAGTACAGCCTGGTATCATTTCTGGATCACATGGTATATAATCAAACCTGCCTTAAAGGGCACCTGTTTATAGCCAGTCACTTTCTATAAAGGGCATACCTCATTTTTCTCATCAAGGAATAGTACTGCATATAATTTAAACTTTTAACCTGTATATAAAGGGCAACTGCTCATAAAGGGCACATTTTGGGGCCGTCGTGGCCGTGATCGTATGGTAGTTGGATTTTCAACTACCTATGCAATCAGTGTCTATCACCACTAACGTAGTGAGTTCGTATCCAGCTCAGCCGAGGTGTACTCGATACAACATTATGTGAGAAAGTTTGTCACTTTCTTACGACAGGACAGTGGTTTTCTCTGGGTACTCCAGTTTCCACCTCCAAGAAAAATGACCGCCGCGATATAACTGAAATACAAGTGTATTGTTGAAAGTGGTGTTAAATACCATAACCTAACCAAGCCAAGGGCTCATTTTCATATACCAGTGAGTCCCCATTTATATACATGTTTGACTGTATTTTAGATATACTGAGACAAAGTCATATGGGTAGATTGACGTTTTAATAAATGTTTCCACAGTGATAAAAATCCATTATTTATTAGAAGAGAAACATAGTTTAGTGAGGTCCTATCTAATTTTTCTTTCATACATATCATTTTTGCTACGATAATTCATTGCTGACTTGGGAAGGATGGTGGTTTCAACATATATTTATACATTCTGTTACTATTATTAGTATTGATCGGATGTCTTTGTTTTACATAATAAGAGCTTGTTGATTGGACAGGGACATTTAGCATCTTAAGACCAACTGACCAATCTATTTTTAATCACAATACTGATGTTGGCAATATGTAAATGCAGTATAATTATAGATCTTAACAGCGTTGGTCATTCCTGGGGGAGAAAAAGAAGAAAATTTTGCATTTGATTCATTTGTAACTTTTAATTTTCTCTTCAGAAACTAGGCGGCTGTCGTGGTCGTGATCGTGATTGTATGGTAGTTGGATTTATAACTACCTATGCAATCAGTGCTACTATCCCCACTGAAGTTGTGAGTTCAAATCCCACTCGGGCGAGGTGTACTCGATACAACAGGCAGGTCAGTGGTTTTCTCCGGTTTCCTCCACCAATAAAACTGACCGCCACAATATAACTGAAATATTGTTGAAAGTGGCATTAAGCACCATAAACCTAAACCCTAACTCTAGATTATTGGCTGAAATTTAAACTTTAGTGTTGTATTGTTTTCTTGGTTGTTGATACAGATTATGTCTGTGGAAATCATATATAATACAGTCAAACCTGTGATGTGACCTTCCAAGGGAACAGTCAAATACGGCCATATAAGACAGGTGGTCGTTTAATACAGATTATGTCTGTGGAAATCATATATAATACAGTGAAACCTGTCATGTGACCTTCCAAGGGAACAGTCAAATACGGCCATATAAGACAGGTGGTCGTTTAATACAGATTATGTCTGTTGAAATCATATATAATACAGTCAAACCTGTCTTATGTGACCTTCCAAGGGAACAGTCAAATACGGCCATATAAGACAGGTGGTCGTTTAATACAGGTTTGTCTGTGGAAATCATATATAATACAGTCAAACCTGTCTTATGTGACCTTCCAAGGGAACAGTCAAATACGGCCATATAACACAGGTGGTCGTTTAATACAGGTTACGTCTGTTGAAATCATATATAATACAGTCAAACCTGTCTTATGTGACCTTCCAAGGGAACAGTCAAATACGGCCATATAACACAGGTGGTCGTTTAATACAGGTTATGTCTGTTGAAATCATATATAATACAGTCAAACCTGTCTTATGTGACCTTCCAAGGGAACAGTCAAATACGGCCATATAACACAGGTGGTCGTTTAATACAGGTTTAATGGATATGAAATGCACTGTGAAGGGAAATAAAATTTAAGGTCACATAATTCAAGTTATTGCTTAATAGAGGTGGTCACTAAAGCCGGTTTGACTATTCTCTGAACCAGTAAAGATAATGAGGATAATGATAGTACACGTAGCCCTCTTGAACAACGAGCTAAAATTATTTATGATATATTAGCTCAGACCATAAAACTGTTCTAACAAATATACCACAAAGTATTTATGTAGATAAGAACTGGCAGGTCAAATATAATCTTGATCTCCAAGGAAATACAATTATGTATTATATTATTTCTTGAGTCAAGGTAAAATATCCCTCTCTTTATAAGTTCTCAAATCAGTAATATATTTTTCTTACAAAGACATAGAAAATGACTATTGTGGTGAAAGTTGGTTAATTCGTTTTACATGAAGATGATATGACTAAACATGTTTACTAGACTAGACATAGTCACGTGGGGATTTACGCTCGTATCATGTTAGTAGTATATTTGGAGATGTATTACAGATGTTTGGAAAAAAGGGTTATGGGTAAAATAGTTGCTATTGTCTGATTCGCTGTGTTAAATTTTACACTATTGTCTGATCGGCTGTGTTAAATTTTACACTGGATTGTATTCTCTAATATAGATTTTATTTTTATATTGTGTAATAAAAACGTAGATATCAAATTTAGTGTAAACGAGACAAGACGTGTTTCTATGTAATATTTTAGTATTAAAATAAAATATTGGTTTTTTGTGCTGTTTAACTGCCTTGTAACCTGTCACAGCATGTCCCTACCCAATTTTATTTGTTCAGTCAAACCTGCCCATGCGGTCACCTCTATTAAGCAGCAACCTGTATTAATAGGTCACCTTTTTCTTGTCCTGTCGTAGAAAATTTCATTTGAATTGGAACCTCTTTTAAAAGGTCACCTGTCTTAAAAGGCCACTTTTTGTTTGTCCCAAATGTGACCTCTTAATACAGGTGTGACTGTAGTTTATTTTTAAATAACAAATGCTTTCTGAATGAGTGATGAAAGAAAAATAAATTAGCTTTGTGTCCTAACTTACCTAATAATAAAAATAAGGAGTTGGTAAACAGGAAACCAATAATTATTTAAATTAGGCCTTGTCTACACCTTTATCAAATAACAGATACTTGTTCGATTAATTAAACTGAATTGATTGACTAGTTCTACACATGTATATATGACTCTTGGTAGCTTTGTCTTATTATTTAATCGATAAACTGGCGCTACACGTGTATTCAGTAAGGAAGGATATGGATGTAAAGGAACAAGAGAGACTATCCAACTTTACACTTATAGACATGAATTAAAGTAAAGGAACAGCTTGTAGTAAGAAAGGATATGGATGTAAATGAAAATGAGTGACTATCCAATTCTACACTTATAGACATGAATTAAAGTAAAGGAACAGCTTGTAGTAAGAAAGGATATGGATGTAAATGAAAACGAGTGACTATCCAATTCTACACTTATAGACATGAATTAAAGTAAAGGAACAGCTTGTAGTAAGAAAGGATATGGATGTAAATGAAAACGAGTGACTATCCAATTCTACACTTATAGACATGAATTAAAGGAAGTAAAGGAACAGTGCTTTTATTGCTTTTAAATAGTGCTCTTAGGTGGCTTTTAAAACACTGACAACGCCGAAGCAATGTATAATACAATGAATTTGTTGTTGTACCTACATCAAACATAAGAATTGGCGTGCTGTCCTCGAATGCGGTAGATCATGGGTTCATGTAAAACTAAAGACTATAAAATTTGTATTTGTTGCTTCTCCTCTAAGCATGTAGCATGAAGGAGAAAGAGCAAAGACTGGTTGGCTCGGAATTAGGATAATGTGTCCGAGAAGGGTGACATGTCCATACGCGGCATATTGTTTCAGTGAGCTAGCACTATAATAATCCAACAAAGCGTCTTGGTCTAGTATAAAGAGGACCTCATCATCATCTCTGACATTGAAAATTAATTTGTTCTCCCCATGATATAACTGAAAAATTGCTGAGTTGGCATTGAACAACAATCACTAACTCACTCAAACATAAGAAAACTGGCCACCAAGGAACCTCATCCATCAAACAAGACGGAAATCTAATCACAGACCCCGTCCTAAAAACTAACATAATGATCCATGAATTCCAGGCAGTTTTTACTAGCACAGAAAGTTAGTCATCAGATGAGTTTTGATGAAAGATGTAATATGTCAGCTGATTCTAAACTCCCAAAAATGCACGATATAACCATAACATGCCCAACTGCTATTGAACTTAAACCCTTCCAAAGCAGCAGGACCCGATGCATTAAAGCCTATATTACTCAAAGAGCTTTCAAATGAAATGGCCCCTATTTTAACTACCAGTATAATTTTTCAAAAATCTCTAAATGCTGGAGCTATGCCCAATGACTGGAAGCATGTATTGTGCCAATATATAAAAAAAGGCCCTAAATACATGTCTTAAGATTAATTAAAATAAATGTTGGAATAAATGGGGCATTTGTAGCCGCTATCAAATGGCAGTTGGAATTGCATCTACAAACGAGCCATGGAGAGTTGTAATCATTGTAACGCTAAGTGATAAAGTCTATGACTTACAGAAGGTCAATGATTTTCTCCACTACTCTGGTCTCCACCAATCACAACCAACCATTATGATATAACTGAAATATTACTGAAAGTGGCGTTAAACATGCATAGCACAAATCAGATCATATTTTACAGACAGATTTCTAGGTGTTCTGTAACTAAGATTTCAGTACACAGTCAAACCTGTATTAAGAGGTCACCTTTGGGAAAAGGAAAAAGATGGCCTTATAAGACAGGTGGCCTCTTAAAGGAGGTTCAATTCATATGAAATTTCTATGACAGGAAAAGAAAAAAGTGACCTTTTAATACAGGTGGCTGCTTAATAGAGGTGACCAATTGAGTAGGTTTAACTGTATATGACTTAATTATTTATTTTTAGATACAGCAAGGTCTTGGAACAGAAAGAAGAGCTGGAACAAAAACATTTACATCTGTTACAAATTCTTGACAGTGAACGGCAGTCAAAATGGCAATATGTTCAACAGACCGAGGAACTTGGACAGGAAGTCAAAAAGATTAGGACCGAGGTTTGTACTAACTGTCATTTGTAGTACATGTATCTGGTCGGGTCGAACCAAGGACTATAAATGTAGTATTTGGAGCTTCTCATCCTGTAGCAGTCATGAGTAAGAAGTGTTGGTCTAGTACAAAGCAGGGATCATCATCTCATTAAAATTTAACTTGTTCTCGCCGTGATGTTGAAAAATTGCTTACTAGGCGTTAAACAACGATCAGGTGATACGTTGTGGAGGGAAAAAGAAGCTTAATATCAAAGGTCAAGGCCACCATTACTAAAAATAGAAATTTCATTTCCGGTCATTATCTTAAGTACCGTATATTCTATCTTCACCAAACTCACACAGATGATGCCTCTTAGGAACAGAAGGAACTCTATAGATTTTTCCTACTTAAATATGCATCATCATTTATTACAAATAATAAAATCAATAATTCTCAACTTCTTTTGCAACTTGGCTAGTGCGCCTCCGGCGCCGCGATTGATTTTGTTAGATTTTTACTTTCAAGATGTTGTAATTGTTTTTCTAAGAATTTTATATAAAACACCAAAGATTCGTGTCTTTTCATAATATCACTCATGTATTATGGCAATCTGTTGAAACACAGTGTAAATCATGATATATTATAATAAAATCCATAGTCAAACAGTGTGGTTTAACAAAAATATGATATGGCCTACGACAAAGTCTTCTTTTGTCCTTGACTGGAAACAATGAATAGACGTAAGCGTTTATAATTGGCTATTGAAATATGACCTATGCTGAATGACGTCAATTACTGAAATGATATTCTTGAAATTCAACAGCAATAGACAATTCTGTCTGATAATCAGAAATCTGTTGGTAGATATATAACTATAAGCCATTTTTATGGGAAAATAATTAAAATATTTGTATGATAAAATTTGAGAGAATGTCCATTTTTAACTAATATAAGGTTACATTTCTACTTTCTTTCAATCTCACATCATGAAACGGTTTTGCCTATTTTTATATTAAAAGTTAGAATTTTTCAATAATGTTTGTTTGCCAGTTATTTCATTCTAACAAGTCATTTATACAAATACAAAGCAATTTATTTAGAGGTATGAAAACTTATTTGAATGAACCACAACAGTCCTCACAAGGAGCACAGATCCTACGACTAAAGACCAGTAAAACTTTGTTCCTCACAAGGAGCACAGATCCTACGACTAAAGACCAGTCAAACTTTGTTCCTCACAAGGAGCACAGATCCTACGACTAAAGACCAGTCAAACTTTGTTCGCACCAGTAAATTTTTCTTTTTTTATTTAGAAGTAAATAAATTTGAATTCGAGAATTTGATTCAGACCAGTAAATTCAAATTTTCATTTCGAGGAATGTGGATATTTTACCATTATAAATATGTAGATAATAATTAATCTCTGTGGATTAGTTTTCTGGACCATTATTTGTGTATTTGTCCTTTATCTTTTGGCCATTGTATTGTCTCTCCTTTGATCTAAGGCTTCTGATTACCCCTGTGGTGTCTTCAGACTTTCTGTCATATTCAGGGGCCGTCATGGTCATGATCATGTGGTATTTGGATTTACAACTACTACGTAATCAGTTCTTATCACCACTAAAGTTGTGAGTTTGAATCCAGGCGGGGTGTACTCGATACAACATTATGTGATATAGTTAATCAGTGACTTGCTGCATGTCAGTGGTATTCTTTGGATACTCCAGTTTCCTCCACCAAATAAACCTGACCGCCACGATATAACTGAAATATTGTTGAAAGTGGCATAAACCAACCAACTAAACCAAACTATAAAGCCTATTTATCTTGCAATGACAGCATTTACCGACCAATATAGCCTGCCCAATATTTTTTTTGATATTGGTCAGTTATAAATAGAATAAAATTTTATATTTGGCAAACTCATCGGGGCACATTGGGGGATATTGTTTTCAAATACATACACAAAATTATTTCAAATACTTTTATCATCGTCCAGTAAACGTTTATTTACGCTTTAAAATTGCAAAATAAATACAATACATGTGCACTGTCGAAGCATATAGGTAAATATGTGTATTCGGCTCGAAACGTGGGAAAAGGCTCGGCGAAGCCTTGCCTTTTCTACCATTTCTAAGCCTCATACACATATTACCTGTATGCTTCGACTGTGCACAAGTATTGTATATATACTGGTACATGTAGATAATACTTCAATCCTAAAATCGATGTGCTTGTTATATTTTTTTTTAGTTACAAAAATTCAAGAAAGAAAGAATAATATCCAACCACTCAGTAGACGCAGAAGAAACAGATGAACTAAAGAAAATTAAAAAGGTATTTATTTATTAAAAGAAAGTTGAAACAGTGTTAGTCAAGAATTCCACCAATATCAACAAAACGAGAACACTGAGCCAAAAAAAAGAAGAGAAAAAAAGGCCACAACATATGAAGAGATCACAGTTATTGACTTCCTCTTGAGTAAAATAACAATTTTATTTAAATATGTCAAACTTGGTCCAAACAGCTAGTAAATGAAGATTTCAAAAAAAAAATACCACATGCTTTCACAAAAATAAATGACAATATAAACATGGACAGTACAATAGCAAGGTCAGTGCATGCTCGTAGTTCACCGATTACTATCTAGGATGATAGAATCTGTTGTTTATAAAGAACATTACTCTTAGGACAAGAAAAATCATAACCAATATGTCTTCCAGATTTAATTTCAATAAGTTTTAGACATATATTTGATATGTGTATGCATATTGAATGGGGATATAAATTGATCATCTCTCTTTATTGTCCCCTGACGCTTTGTCGAAGGGGAACTATAGTAATTGGGTATTGTCCGTCCGTCCGTCCGTTCCGAACTGTTTTCCGGATGATAACTTGTGAACGAAATGTCAGATTGAAGCTAGGTGTGGTATGTATGTGAATCTCATGAATATCTAGGCAAGATTCAATAATGATGATTTTTCGACAATTCTCACCAGAGTTATGCCTTTTTCTTGTACTTCCAATTTGCTAATTTTTTTGTTTTCGGGTGATAACTTGTAAACGAAAAGTCAGATTGAAGCTAGGTGTGGTGTGTAAGTGTATCTTAGAAGTCTCTAGGTGAAGTTCGATAATGACTATTTTTCAACAATTCTTAACAGAATTATGCACCTTTTGTTCTTCGAATTTGCTAAATTTTTTGGTTTCTGAATGATAACATGTGAACGAAAAGTCAGATTGAAGCTAGGTGTGGTATATAAATGTATTTTAGGAGTATCTAGATCAAGTTCGATAATGATAAATTTTCAACAAATATTTACCAGAGTTATGTCCCTTTTTTGTACTTCGAATTTTCAAATGTTTGGTTTTCCAGATGATTACCTGTGAATGAAAAGTCATACAGATGCTAGGTGTGGTATATAAGTGTATTTTAGGAGTATCTAGATCAAGTTCGATATTGACAAATTTTCAACAATTTTTACCAGAGTTATGCCCCTTTTTGTAATTCAAATTTACCAAATGTTTGGTTTCCAGATGATAACCTGTGATCGAAAAGTCACATGTGTTGTATACCTTTTCGACACTTCTTACTGAAGTTATTATGGAATAATTTCAATATTTGAACTTACAAAGTAACTTTGTTGTCGGGGGACCCGTGGCCAACAGCCTTTAATTAATTAGTTGTAGGACATTGACTGTGTACAAATTGATAAAGGAAGGTGAAATTAAGGTATACATACAACATATTAATGAAATGATTCCATGGCCGATATCAAATGATATAAATTTGTTGTCATTTTAATTAACAAAATTTATGGATATAATGGCAACCAATGACAATCGATCTACATGTATATCTATTATGAATTATTGTTATTGTACATGTAGGGTCTAGGACAAAAGCCTCCCGGACAAAAGCCCCCCGGACAAAATCCGGCTGGACAAAAGCCCCTTAACAAAAAAAACCCAATAATGAAAAATATATGTAAATGTTTTTTGTGTCTTTGTTTAATTGTTCATATATGAAAAAAAAATTGTGTTTTATAACATGATTCAAGATTTGTTTTACCTCTGTATTTTAATTCATTGTACGTTGTACCTCAGTATTTTACCACAAACCACATTTAAATCTTTGCATGCATTTTGGACTTATTGTACTGCTATTTATGTATTTACATTATTTTTGAATACCATTTTTCATAATAAGTTACTTTTGGAACATCAAGATATCATAAACAATTGAAGAATTTGTTTAAGAATTATAATAACCCTCATCAAAGAAAGTAAATTAAAAAAAAAATCATAGTTTATCTAACATGACAAGAAAATAACTCACTCATTACTTTTAATAACTTCAGAGGTTAAATAAAAACAATTCCTGATTAACTTTACCTGATAAATTTCAATTTAAACAATTAAGTAGTGTTTTTTTGTAATTTACACTTTATAAATGAATTTAACAATGAACAATGAACAAAATGTGGAAAAATATTTTATTTAAGTATTTTATTTTTTGTATTAATTTTTTAAGATATCTTTTTATTGTATCACCATCAATATAAAACAAATGTAATAAGCTTGTATAATTATTTCAATAACAGGGTGCTTTTTTTCAGGGGATTTTGTCCGGGGGGCTTTTGTCCTGTTCCCGAACACGTAATAGGACAAATCTGGTATATTTTATTTTTTGAAGCAATGCCAAAGCTAAAGGCATCATATACCATGAACAAATTTCATGATATGTTCAGTTCATATTAAAACAAAACAAAACAGGCACATGCTACCAAGTTGAAATTGAGTAACTGACATTTTACAATTTGAATGGCATTTGATTTTAAGCAATTAACACTTACCAGTAAGCAACAAATCTTTGAAAAACAACAATAACAATGTGATATTTAGATCGTTGGCAAAGATGGTACAAAATTATCAGAAGTGGACATTGTATCTGAAGAATAGGTTGGTTTTCTTGTATATGAATATATTTTGTGTTTGAAAAACAAACTGACAACATAATGAATCACAATAAAAGAAATTCCAACTGAAGTACATCTGTTATCAGACAGGTGACCTCTCAAAAGAGGTTCAATTCATGTGAAATTTTCAATGACAGGACAAGAAAAAAGTGACTTTATAATACAGGTGACTGTTTAATAGAGGTGACCTTATAATACAGGTGACTGTTTAATAGAGGTGACCTTATAATACAGGTGACTGTTTAATAGAGGTGACCTTATAATACAGGTGACTGTTTAAATGAGGAGACCTTATAATACAGGTGACTGTTTAATAGAGGTGACCTTATAATACAGGTGACTGTTTAATAGGGTTGACCTTATAATACAGGTGACTGTTTAATAGAGGTGACCTTATAATACAGGTGACTGTTTAATAGAGGTGACCTTATAATACAGGTGACTGTTTAATAGAGGTGACCTTATCATACTGGTGACTGTTTAATAGAGGTGACCTTATCATACAGGTGACTGTTTAATAGAGGTGACTGTTTAAAAGAGGTGACCTTATAATACAGGTGACTGTTTAATAGAGGTGACCTTATAATACAGGTGACTGTTTAATAGAGGTGACCACATGGGAAGGTTTGACTGTAATGTATACAATGTATGATACAAGATTTTGATTGATTGATTGACTTTTGGTGTTTTAATGCCACTTTCAACAATATTTCAGCTATATCATGGCAACCAGTTTTAGTGGTGGAGGAAGCCGCAGTACCCGGAGCGAACCACCGACCATGGGCAAGCAACTGGTAAACTTTATCACTTGCGGCTGCAAGTCGAGTGCACTCTTTTTTGTAATTTACAAAGCTGGGTGCGAACCCACACTCTATTGGTGATAGACTTGTATGAGTTGTTAGATCCAACGACCTAACTCATTGAGCCATCCAGGTCCCTTACAAGATTTTGTATTTGTTGGGTTGTATCTAATGGTTGAAATCCTGTATTTCTTTGGAATACATACTTCATGTTATTTATATATATGTATATTTTTATGACAAGTTAGATAAAAAGTTAAACACCTACAGGGAGCCGTCATGGTCGTGATCGTATGATAGTTGGATTTACAACTACCTGTGCAATCAGTACCTATCACCACTAAAGTTGTGCGTTTGAACCCCGTTCATGGTGAGGTGTACTTGATACAACATTATGTGATAAAGTTTGTCAGTGACTTGTGACAGGTCATTGGTTTTCTCCGGGTACTCCGGTTTCCTCCACCAATAAAACTGACTGCCATGATATAACTGATATATTGTTGAAAGTGCCATATACACCATAATGTATTAACCAAAACCAAACCTAAGCACCTTCATATAGTTGTATTACAGTAGACAATTACACAATTAACAATAATTATTTTATCGTATATATATATGTATAAGTAAATAAATGTATTTTGTATATCTGATATTGTGATGTCATCAATACCTGCCCTGTCATGATTGTGTGATAATATACATATTAGTCAAGGCCTCATGGGTGTCATTCTTTTATTACATTTTCATTTCAGTATCAGACATCGCTGAATCTATGATGTTCTACAGGACAAATCAATGATTTCTTAGGATAAATATTTCTATTTACCTTTTTTTTAACTGCTTTTAACCAGTCACTTGAAATTCGAATTATAAAATGGAAAAAAAAAATTGGCAAGTTTATATAGAGTGATTTTGTAAGGATATAAGCAGAGTTGTAACTGTATAAAGAAAGATAATCCAAAAAGATATGTGATAAGGCCTTAAGAAATACATTATTTTGCATATTTTTCTCTTTTGTTGCAGAATATTGACCAGAATGTATACATCTATTCTATAGCTGTAAGCAATGTCTTGGTCCTTTGTGACTGATAATAAATGGCTATATTATTCAAGCAATTAATTTTGAAAAGAAAGTTTGATGAACATTTCAAAAATATCAACAAATTGAACAATTAATTACCTCTATCTTCAAACTCGTTGACCATAAAAAAGACCATGAGTTATGATGTTAGAAATGTAGGTCTTGGCTTGGAAAGGCACAATAATGTGGCAGGGTTAAACGGGTTAATGAGATCCCAACCCTCCCCTCTTAATAACTGGATCTCTAACGGCAGTACATATATAAACACACATTGAAATACCTACACAGATTCGTTTTCACTCAAATAGATATGTCTATATTGAATAAAATAAAATAAACCAAAATAATTAACAGTACTTTTTCTTTTCAGGTTCAGAGTTTTTTCCGAGGCTGGTTGTGTAGAAGACGATGGAAGCAAATCGTGGAATTATACATACGTTCACCTCATGCCGAGAGTATGCGGAAGCGAAACAGTATTGTTTTTAATATGGTTGAATGTGAAGAGGAGTACAATCGCCAGTTGTCTACCCTTGTTACATGTTTTTTACGACCTCTTCGAATGGCAGCATCATCTAAAAAACCACCTATTTCTCATGAAGATGTTAATTCTATATTTTTAAATAGGTAAAGCTTCGATTTCTGAAGATGTAAATTTATATTAGCACTTCAAAGTTTTCATTTTCTCAGACATTTTTATCATGCATAAGCCAGCCTCTCATTGTCCTCTTTGAATAGAATGCCATGTTCAATATTCATAATCGCAGACGTAGATTTGTTGTCATTTTAATTAACAAACTCTGTGAGTGTATATGCATCCAGTGACAGCAAATCTTTGTTTATTATGAATTATTACTATTCTCTATGTAATAGGACAAATCTGTTATACAGTCAAACCTGTCTAAATCCAGCCACCTTCACACCAACTTTTGTGTTCAGAATAGACAGGTGTTTCTGTTTATACAGGTTAAATTAACAAAGATTTCCTACATGCAGACTTTATTTAGAGTGTTGTTTATACAGGATTCCAGTTAATTCAACGTTCAGCTTAGACAAGTTTCACTGTATCTAACAGCAATAGCAAAGCAAACAGCATTATGTTAATCACAGTCAAATTTCCTTTACATTTTAGTTCATTTTCCAAACAGGCATGTACTACCAAGTTGAAGTTAAGTTACTGACATTTTCAAATTGGAATAACATTTTATTTTAGAAAGTTAAAATGTTATTCACAACAAATCTTCTAAAAAAGATATCAATAACAAGGTAATGTTTAAAATTGTTTGCGAGGATGGTCAAAATTTTATCCGATGTTCAAAATACATCGCTTAGGCCATGCAAAATTAATTACTTGGTTCTCAGGCCCTTTTTTGTCAAAATTGATGAGGGAGGGCGGCATTTTTTTTTATCCTTTTACTGCTGTAAAAAGTGATGAGGGAGGCATTTTTTCTTCTTTTTTTTTGTAAAAAAAATATGGCAATGTATAAAACTTTTCATTACTTTATCGAAAATTTCAATTTTATTTCTTCCGATGGTGGCAGAAACATCACAAGTGGTTATTTTTTATGGAAAAGTCCAATCCGTTGGTCCCAACATACCATTTTTTATCTCCGTAAACAATTCCAATAATGTACAAGTTTGGAGAAGCCCCCCTATTATGTTCCCTGGTAAAACTGGCAAACATTTGTGCCGAATTTGCACAGAAACGATTGACATTTTGTCTAATTGTCAAACGGAAACACGTTTTTTATTCATACATTGTCATAGCGATGCTTTAAGTCTCATTTAAGCATGATGCGTTTTAAAGCGTTTCACCGACCAAGCGATATAAGAGAAAAAAACAGATGCGGTTGTTTTTTCCGTACGGACAGCGCTACCGCATTTAAATTATTTTTTTTACAATTTTTGCAATAAAATGGGCAATGCGGCGACGAATTTCCACATGCGGGCGGGCCTGAGAACCAAGAAATTAACTTTTTATGGCCTTATTAATGACAAAATACATGGCAGGTTTTTTATGGATAATCAATCTCACACACAGAGTTACTGCCCCTTCTACTGATCTTGTTTACCTCTGTCAATATCTCAAAACAGTTCACATTTTCCCATAAGAATATCACAATAAAAACAGAATTCAGTCAGAACTTGTATGAATTTAACTTTAATAGTCTGAATGCGATTCTGTTCCGACCATTAGATGGTTTAAAATTTCAAACAATTTGGTTTAAAATTTCAAACAATTTTCATCTTGTAGCCAATAGTACATAAAAACAATGTAAAATTCCATGATAATAAATGTAATAAATATATATTTTTGCCATGATTTGCAGAAATTTGTACATATTTTTGTCTGGATTTTACAGGTTGATCGTGTCCATTCTTGGAACTATTTGTGTGTGTTTTTTTATTCCAGAAATATCCTCTACATATAGAAATAAATTATATATTACTTTTGACAGAACTTAAAGAAGATATTCCTTTATTTTTTATTATTTCATTTTTTATTTGCAGTTTTCAATGTAGTTCTTTGAAACTCTGTAGTATGTTTAAAATAGTATTTAATATAAGTGCCAGGGTACCATGCACTATGAACCCCCCATGACAACCTGCATTGAACACCTTTTCAACCCTGCCATTTCTATGATTGGATGGATTTTGTAGTTTTGTAGATCTTTTGATAATTACATTATTTAGGCACTAGGTATATCTAATAAACCAGGTCATTGACAAAACACTGACTACTTGGCAGATGAAATCCCTGGAAACTATTAGTCTTGAAATCATGCTTATTCTGTATAACTTTTTACACTTATGATTCAGATTAATTAAGGGACTTAAAATAATGAATATAATATACTATTACTAACTTAAACTTAAAATAATGAAAATAATAAACTTTTACTAAATTGTATGTTTTTTTTTTTATTCTGCAGTGAAACATTGTTGTTTTTACATCAGATATTCCTGAAGGGTCTCTGTGCTCGTTTAGAGAATTGGCCCACTCTGGTTCTAGGTAAGTTTAGTGCTGGTAAGTATCGATCTTCAATCGTTACAATCTGTGTTAGGGTATATGATTTGGACAGCCATGTTGGATGACTTTAAAAATATTTTCTTTTTTTAAGAATAGATGTTTGTTTTGATAAAGAAATAAGAGTCCCCTTTCTTCAAATATATTATTAATCATTAAAAAAACACGATGGTACTATTGAATCTCGTTATGTCAAAATCTATTTACTCGAAATTTCGGCTAAGTAAAAAATGTTCTGCAGTCCCGTTTTAAGCTTAATTTACTCCTCTCAAATGTTGATGTGTCAAAATTTCAGGTTTCTCGAAGTAACTTTTCAGTCCTTCATACATTATATGATTAAGATGTTTTGTTAACAAGCCTTTTTCAATAATTTCCTCATTAGAAATCGGATCAACTGTATATTAAGGGGGTAGGCCTGGGGTATGGGAGATAACTCTATTTTCAGTGTCTTCTCAAATACATGATCATCTGTGCGTTTGAAAATTCTCCCTCAATTCCAAGCTTCTTGGTGACAAAGATTGTTTACGGTACATTGGATATGGCCAGTTAAAAAAACTCCTTTTTCTTTTACCTTTCCATAGCTGTGCTCCTTGCATTTTTATATCTTATTGCTGCTTATGCCAATGTCAGGCAGTGTGTTATTATTATATGCCGGTGCACACAAAATATCATCGAAATATCTCTTTCCAGAAAAAATGTTCATCGAAATGTGTTGTCAAAAATGCCAGACATGTAACACAATTTGTGTGACAACATTTTTCTATTGAATTTCAAGGGTTTGTAAAAAAATTAAATATATACACCAGAATCTTTAATATTATGAAACTATAGAGCAAATTCATTTTTTGGTAGTAAAAAAAATAGAAAGCTATGTTTGGGAAAAAATTGTAATATCTGATCCTCTCATACTGCCGCCCCCTTCTCCTAAAACAACTATACCAGAATCAAACGAATACAACTGGAGCACAGAATTTGAAGGAATATAACAATACAGCTGGGTGGCTGTCTGTGTTTTGGGGTTTTGTGTGTGTGTGTGTTTGTGTTATGAATTAATCAAGTAGTCACCCTAAAACCACCCCTCTCCCTCCACAGCCGACTTGAAAATAAAAAAGACAAATGTAGTCATTTAGTAATTTGGACATCCACTGTGTCAATTATAAGAATTCAAAAGCTTTTTGTTATTGGTAACTAGTTAATTTTTATCTCACAAACAAAGAAACTAGCAAAAGATGGGTGTGTGATAACTTTCCTCGACAATTTCATTTTCTGGGTGCCATCCATGAAAAACATAAATCTAAATATTTTAAAAATCTGACGGTAAAAGTTAGTAAAATTTGGTGCAATGATGTCTATATGTCTATTCTTCAGTGTGACATTTTTTGGTGGAAATTAAATGACAGGATTTTTTTAATCCGATTTTTAATACCAATGTGGTCCTCAGGGCATCCCCCCTTTTTGCAGTTTTCACTGTTTTGCACGTGATTATCTCCAAACAGGATATTCAGATATGCTAGATATTTCATATCTATTCAACAACAACACTCTCAAGTGTATTAAAGCCAAAATATTCCCTTTCAATCAGAAATAAATGTGCATATCTATTAGAATCTTCCGAAACTAGTATTACCATCTGGCGTCAAGGATACCCCCAAAATTGCTATATTTAGGATGTGCTATGGAGAAAACGGCACGGTGAAATTTTTTGAAACTTTGGCAGATAATGTATTTAGACATAACTATTCCATGATGCAAATTAAAAAAAAAATTGAATGATGGGAAAATTTTAGGGTAACCCAGGTCTACACCCTTAAGTAAGGTTTTTGTTTAAATACAGGTAATGACAATTTTAGATTTTCGATTTCATGGCTAGTCTGGTATGAAATTTAATATTGCTGCTATGCATGGCCCTCTTAGAATTTTTATTTTTACCATTTTAAGATCTTTAAAGGCCAACCTTTTTGGAAGTGGAATCAAAACTTTACTAACAGGATTACAAAAATTCTCTGTGAAGTTGACTATTTGAACTGAAATTAATATCTTATGGGCAGGTGATCTTGTCCATTCATTTTTAGGATCATTTGGTGTACCATGTTGGACTATTGTCATAATTTTACATCTGTCATATATGTTCTCGTCATCCATTTTACAATTTTGTAGTCTCTGAAACCATTGAACCATTAGACGAAATGTTGCTTTTATGATTAACGGTGAACATTTTTTTGTTTTTGTCCCTGTGATGATAAGTTGTGTCTGCATATTATTTTACTTCTGTCTATCTGTCTGTTCATCTGACCACATATATGGGATATATTTACATGTTTTCCCCTAAATCCTCTTAGAGGTTTTAAACTAGAACTTTAAAAAAAAATTATTGGAAATATGTACATATACCAAAAGTATGCATATTATCAGGATTTTTTTTTTTTTTCAAATCACAAAGTCACAGTCCATTTTTGTGAAATTTTGCATATACCTTTAAAATATCATCAAATCAGTGATACAGACTCAGGTGAGTCTCTAGTTATATTACATATTCAATTAAGCTTTATTTAAAAGAAAATTATATATTTTACTTCCTGGTAAAAGTTATTTAATGTATGGTTATAAAGCTATTTTAAATATGTTTAATACAATTCCTAAAGTAACATCCATTTACCATACATGGCTAATGTCCAGACCATATATCTAAAACACAGCAGTTGGTGTTTGGGAATGCTTCCCTTTGTGGAGATGGATACCACTTATTCTTTACCTGTTCCAAAGTATTTCTTATTTTTTGTGTTATATAGACACCTTTTTCTTTTCTCACGTGTAGTTGAATGAATATTACCTGTTGTTTTAATGTTCAGACGTTTGATTGATTGATTGATTTTGTAGAATAAAGTAGAATATCGAAATTAGTCTAAATTTATCTCTATTGATTGTCATAGATATTGACCTAAATGAAAAAAAAAGACGGATCTAAAAATCGGTAAAAAAAAACTTTCATAAAAAATACTCTTTTTTTTTTTTATTCCTATGCTTAGTATTTGACAGACTTCCATACTGTTTATATATCTGCTCCATACTGTTTATATATCTGCTCCATACTATTTATATATCTGCTTTTGTCCTATTTTGTGGTTGTCTATGCCTCCATGTTTTCTTATTCTATCGCTGTACATAAAAACTATTTTCTCCGATCATTAATTAGGTGTTTCTGATAATATATTTTTGACTTTTATCAAGATAATCGTGATGTAATTACAGTGAAAAATTGTTTAGTAGGATTTAATTTTGTGACTGTCCTATTTTGTGACCTGCATAAGTGTATATTATGTTGACCATTGTTCTGTTCTTTTTTGAATGATCCCTTTACATGGTATTGTGTTAGATCTTGTAGTAAAATGTACTTTTTAATCCCCACAATGTGAGTTTTCATCGAGTAGCAACTGTTAAATAGTAATAAGTAAGATCTTGAAGTGAATGGTTAGTTAAGTCTCAAGGGTCTACCTGCCAACTAACAAGAATTAACTTAAACAAAAATACACAATTTTGTCCATTTGTTGTGATCACAACCTGAAAAATACAAAAATGAATCCAGAAAAGTGTCAAAGAGCACAAATTTTGCAATATTTCTAGTATACGGGTAAACAAGAAAAAAAATTGACTTTGCATTGATATGACCATATATAATATGTGTATATTTGTCGGAAAATGTAAAATTGTATGATCTTTAGAAAAGGGTAAAATTTTCTATCCTGTTTCAGGAGGCCGTCGTGGTCGTGATCGTATGGTAGTTGGATTTATAACTATCTATGCAATCAGTGCCTATCACCACTAATGCTGTTCGAATCCTGCTTATAGTGAGGTGTACTCGATACAACATTATGTGATAAAGTTTGTCAGTGACTTGCAGCAGGATGGTGTACTCTGGTTTCCTCCACTAGTAAAACTTATCACCACGATATAACTGAAATATTCTTGAAAGTTACCTACCATATCCCCCCTCACTAACCGTAATATGATAATAAAATTATCTACTATGAATACTCCTAAAAATCACTACAAACAGTAAAGCGCTTAATTATTTTAAACTTTAATCATTTTGGGATAGGAGCAGTTTTGTGTGGAAACGTAGGTTGCAGTAAAAAGTAAATACATGGATAGTATATTCACAGATTACTAGGAAAAAAGTCTACAGACACTAATTTATCACTGCATCAAAATAATTCTCCCCCCCCCCCACCAAAAGTTGGCAGGTATGCCCCATGTAATATCAGAATTAAGGAGGATTGAAATAAAGACTGCAGTAGCAACAACTAAAAAGAAAACATTATCTTATTTCTATCTGTTAATCAACAAATATCAACTTGACGCTTACACATTTATAAATGCAAAAAATTGTTTATCAAGAGAGCTAACTCTGTTGTTTTTTTAAGCAAAAACCATGAACATATATCAATTTTCATTATTCTTAGAAAGACAGATGTTCTGTAATAAGATTATGGTCTATTGAAGAAAAACAAATTATCTATGACATTTCTTTGGTATTGAAATAGGGAAAAAAAGGTGTTTTTTTTTAAATGTAACTCTGTTCTACTTTCATTTTGTAGTTGTCAGCTGATTTTTACTTTCATTTCAGGAGATTTATTTGACATGTTATTGCCTATGCTGTGTATATACCAGGAGTATGTACGTAATCATCACTACAGTCTACAGGTGCTAGCCGAATACAAACAGAAATCAGAATTTAATGCTCTTTTGAAAAGATACGAAGAAAAGCCTATGTGTGAAGGACGATCAGTAGAAGTTTTTCTTACATATCCTATGCATCAGGTATATATCTCAAATACAGTAGTGGGGCCATCATGGTTGTGGTCGTATGGTAGTTGGATTTACAACTACATATGCAATCAGTGCCTATCACCACTAACGTTGTGAGTTCTAACCCTGTTCATGGCGAGATGTACTCAATACAACATTATGTGATCAAGTTCGTCAGGTACTCCGGTTTCCTCTATCAATATAACTGACCACCATGATATAACTGAAATATTGTTGAAAGTAGCATTAAATACCATAAACAAAACCCAATTACAATAGTTGCATGATGTAATGGTGAGTCTCCAGTACAGTAGACCGTGGGTTGAGTGTGCTTGTCTCCAGTACAGTAGACCGTGGGTTAGAGCCTTGGTAATATCTCCAGTACAGTAGACCATGGGTTAGAGCCTTGGTAATATCTCCAGTACAGTAGACCATGGGTTAGAGCCTGGGTAATATCTCCAGTACAGTAGACC
>MJUT01041170.1:254022-275919 GCA_002080005.1 Gigantidas platifrons | reverse complement strand
CAGACATTCTTAAGAGGACTTAGTTATGTCAGGTGAGCGATACAGGCTCATGTGAGCCTCTAGTTTGGTTTCCAGATGATAACTTGGGAACAAATAGTCAGATTGAAACTAGGTTTGGTATGTAAGTGTATCTCATGAATATCTAAGTCAAGTTCGATAACGATCATTTTTTGACAAATCTTACTAGAGTTACTCCCCTTTTTTTACTTCAAAATGGTCCTTGGGTGGTCCCCTTTCAGAATTATTTAAGTCAGGTGAGTGATACAGGCTCACCTGAACCTCTAGCTAGTTTACAGTAGTTTCAAAATTTAATCTTACCATATAACCTTGGCATTGTGGGACCAGTGGCCAACGGCCTTTTATTTAATTTGAAGTTCTAATACATTGGCAAAGTGTTGATGTGATTGTCAATGATTACTATTTAAACTTTTTATTTTCCATATGATTTTTATTCTGATGTTGAGAGAGTGAATTGTTTGTTTTTTGCTTCATAATTACTTTATTTTGTCAAGAAAATTGAAAATAAAGTTAGAAATAAATCTATTTATAGGACAATGATGAGCTAAAGAAGAAATTAGATAAAGCATCAGTACATGTTGGAGCTGCTGTTAAACTTACAGAAGCTGAGAGTAAGTCTAGATACAGAAAAACTAATGTACTTATTAATGTCATGTTAATACTATTTATTTTCATTACAAAATGGGTGCTACATGTTGTAATATTTGTCATACTGTATTAACTAATACAATCATTTGTGTGTTACCACAGGGACATATAGAATAGTGACAGTTTGGAAGGTCGAGACAGACATTATCACTTAATATCTGAGCGACCTAATATCTGTGTGGATCAAGGTCAATTCAGTGACCCAGACTTTATCAGCATCACATATCAAAGGGAAAATGTCCAATTTGCCGATATGAAGTTTTTCCAGGTTTTGGCGGGCTCCTTGCACAACAACTTTTTTAACCACTAACGATTTTGATTTATTGGTGTTTAATGCCAACTTTAGCAATATTTCAGCTATATCATTGCATGGCAACCACCACTAACTAACCCTGTCATGACAATGAACTGGAAATGATTCATGTTTATTCACAGAATGCATTAAAAGAACTTTATTAAGCCAAAAAGCTCATTGATTGAAAAATAGAAGTACAAGTTTGAACATTAACATGTACTTTTATGTGATGAATTATGAAGTAAACGTACAAAGAGAAAATATACAAATAAAAACATAGATTTCTTATATAGTGTGTACCACATGTATCTGGAATAACCTTCAGCAGGTACGCTCATAGTCAGAAGATTAGAAAGACAAATGATATCAAAGTGTTTTTGGAGTGAAGGGCTTAGACAGGATAGACAAAAATCAGCTTAATACAGGCGAAAATTATTAGTTGACAATATTAATATAATCATTTTGTAAATTAAGACCCCTTACATTTGTAACACAGAAATTATCATTGTCAACAATTATTTTGAATATTTTGAATATAAAAAAAAGAGAGGTCTGTTGTCATGATTGCTACTAGTACAGTGATGTCGTTAAAAGCCGGCAGACGCCGATTTTCGCCGGTTATTGTCCTTTTCCTGCCGGCTATTTTTCAATGAGTAAAAAAAAATGTGACAGAAAAATCCATATTCAAATAGTATATCAATTATTTTGTATTTTGCCGGCATATCAGGATCAAAGTTATCTACATTTGTATATCAGTTCCCATTTGGAAATCCCCTTTAGTATATATTTAATCGCTATTTATAAAATTGTGCACGCACACCTTGTCATTCAGTGAAATATCGGCAACATATGCTATGAATGGCACAGGCAAGCGCAACTTTTTTAGTACGCAGATTGCAAAGAGAACACCTCTGTAAAGATCCAAAAGGATAAGAAGAGAGTGCATATGATCTTCAGATACCATCTTTCATTCAAGTTTCTGATCAATACTGCCGTGGTGATCTTTTTTGTAAAAAGCGGGACCCTGTTTTGTAAGCTTTTATATTTTACGTTTAAATACGATTTTGACTTTTTTTTTATTATGATCACCCGGAATAGAAAAATTGAGGAGTTTCTGCAAATTGTACTAAGCCATACATGAATTATTGGTCCAGGGATAGCTCGCGGATTTATTTTTGAAAATGGGTCTCTCGTTGACACATAAAGCAACATGGTGTCCGATTTTCTCGGAACCACTTCACTTCGGAGACTCAGTAGTGGTACCAAATCATATTTTATTGCTTTTAACTACCAAATTTATAAATTTCTAGTTTTAAACTTTTATCTGATATGTTTTTTTCCACGAAATAATAATTTTTAGGTGATTTTCTAATGAAATGAAAAAGATTAAAAATCGTGTTTTTTTCACTCTGACAGAAAATAATAACGTTTTATCGATTGACCTCCCTACCTATAAATGTCAGATCAGACCGAAACACGCACTAACCAGAAGATACACGAAAGTGTTAACAAAAGAAATGTAATTTTCAGGGAATAAACACCAAATGTACAGGGAATAAACACGAAAACATTTATTTGGGTAAAAATCAAATAAATCCAAGGCAAATGCAAGATAAAAATGTTATGTTTCAAATCAAACATTTTTGCACCGGTAAGTCTTTTCTGGGACATACTTTCTGTTACTAAAGTAAATTACTATAACTAAAAATTTTGAAACTCTTAATTGATGCCAAAAAATATAGTGACTCATGCTGATGATAGTAACAGTGAATTTGAATGTGAAATTTATCAATAAAAGGTATTGCTTATTGAAACTGTTTCTGGAATTTAATGAGTTAAGTACAGTCACTTTTAATCTTTTTTTTACTAAAAATTTGCTCAATATTTCTTAATGGACATAAAGCAACAATAATTTAAGGTTATGCAGTAAAAAATAGGACAAGAAGTAAAGTAATTTTAGCCCCAGGTAATGCCCAGAATCCATGATATTTCACTGTTTTAGCATCAGGGGTCCAAGACGGCCCTCAGACACCCGCCTGATTTCTCTGCGGCCTATTCTGAAAATTTTGCCACCTATTCAAAAGTTTACTGACAACACTGCTAGTATTCATTATGGTGTGTTGGATAGGATGGTTGTCGTTAGTTGTGTCTGTATTCAACAATTTGAAATTTATTTTCAGAGCAAGCTAAAAGTTATGAAGATAAGTTTAAAAAGATGAAGGATATTTATCAAAAGTTAAGAGAGGAACATGTCTCATTATTACGAACAGTAAGATACAACATTATTACATGATTTTATACAATATTTATCAAAAGTTGACAGAATGTAATGATTCTCTTTATGAACAGTAAATGGTATATAAAATAAGATTTTATAAATATTTATCAAAAGTTAAGGCAGGGTAATGTTTTTCGTTATGAACAATAAAATACAATATTATAAGAAATTATAAGACAAATGAAAAATGAGAAATACAAGATATATTTGTAATTTCATAACAGTTGAATATACATTTTGTAGTTTTGTCTAATATAAATATCTCCATGACATTTTAGAATGCTGAAGTAACAAAGAAATTAGATGCTGAAAAGAGAACAGTGGCAGAGAAAGAGCAATTATTAAAGGTAAAATTTGTATACACATAAATAGTGAATATTGTTGTCTGTCCCGTCTTAACTTTACAAAATGTTTAAGACAGCTGCCATGACTGATCATAAGGCAACTAGATTTGCATGTACTGGTGTATTCAGTGCCTGTCACCACTAAAGTTGAAAGTTCAATTTCTGCAAGTTGAGAAGTATATATAACTTTATAAATTAATTTTAGAATCACATGTCATTTTATACATGTTTTGATTGGTTTAAAAAGTTGAGGTTATTTTCATATGTACTGAATCTGAAAATAGATGTCATTGTCATCAGGCGAATTTTCTTTAAATGAGGCACCTTTGGGGTTATTTAAATTCATTTCCGATTATTTGCCTTATTTTGAAAAAATAAATATATTTTTCAATATCATAACAAAACAAGTTTGAATTAATTTATAAGGATTTATCGACATTATTCGAAATATCGAAAATAAATCGAACAAAAATCGTGATCAATCCTTAAATGTTATAAAAACATAGATATCTAATTTAGTATGCACACCTATTTCTAGTGTAGCCTTCATCAGGTACACTAATAGTTAACAGATTAGAAAGCCAATTATTTAATTAAAAATCTTAGGAGCAAGAAAGCCAAAGCCTAAACAGGATAGCCAATAAATTCATCAAGTTTGTCAATTACAAGCAGCAGGTCTGGTTTTTTGTTTGGAACTCTGGTTTCTTCCACCAATAAAAACTTACCACAATATACGTAATTGAAATACAATGTATTGATGAAGGTAATTCTAACCCTAGCAAAGCTTCCAAAGCAATTTGTGTGTACAGTGGTCTCAAACATATAGTGTTACATGTGTTTTAACCTTTTATAATTGATCTTAATATTTTGGAATTACGATAAATGCTGTTATTGGAAAGACTGTTTTGTTGAATGTACTGAAACAAGACCAAAAACCAAAATTGCATCAAACATTTAAAAAAATGATGTTCAAAGTTTCAGAATTATTTAATGAAATAATGTTAATGAATATTTGACTCGTAAGGTACTATTTGAAACTATACTGTATTGTCATTATATGTACTGAGAAAAGACCCAAGAAAATTTAATGAGGATAAAAGTTTCAGAATTTAGTGGAATAATGTAAATGGATTTTTGACTCATTTATTTGAAACTAATGAAATGTAAAATGCATGTTTAAATATAATATACAGTCTGTCAAATCTTACTTGCCACGAGCATAATATTCTAGTATGTATTTACTTGACTTAAATAGTTGTATTTATGTAAATAAAGATATTATTAAGTGGAAAAAAATATTTGTCATCACATTTCTAAATTCTCATTCCAAATTTCATATCATTGTTCAGAAAAATAGACGTTTGTAACCCGATATCCCCCTTTCAAACTCATTCCATAGCTTGTGCTTTGTAAATATGGATATGATTTTAATTTGAAATTTAGAATCTAGAACTTTAATAACAATGTTTCATTTATACAACATACTAGAAAATTAATAGGGGAAAATCATGTATGAAATATTAGACCAATAATTAACTATCAATTTCCAGAAAGATGCTCTAATCCATTTTGTATATCCAAGCACGTACAAATATTAAACCAACAGTAAAATCTTGTAAATCTGATTGGTTAATTTTAGTCACATGACAGTAAATAAAAAACCATATTCATTCAGACATTATATTAGAATATTCAGTTTGTATCAGTGTATTTAGTATTAAGACATAGATGTACTTGTATGCATAATAGCAAAAAATGTAAACGCAGTTAAACACATGGCAATTCCGTCATGGTGTTTTCACAATACAAAGATGGTCTGGACTAATATTTACAAACTTCAGGCTTGGTAGGTCTGTGGTTATTTGGATCTGAATGAAAATTATATTGACCTGAGACTTTGTTCATGATCAATAGAAGTTATATTTGGTTCCAAACAGCCATGTAGTCATGACGACAGTAATCCATAAATGTATAATGTTATTGTTGTATGGAAATTGTTTAATATGTTTTAGTTATCAATGTGTCATACTTGTACAGTTAGAAACTTAAAGGGTTTTAAAATACAAAAACTGAAATTTATCAATAAATAAAATAACCGTACATCTAGTGCCTAAAGAGTAGTTTTAAGCAAGTTATAGAACTTAGAAGAATGGTAGAATTACCAAAATTTCAAATATATGAAAACACTGTTGCTAAAATTTGACTGAGAGATCAATATTTACGTATGAATTTTGGCATGAGAGCATTAGACATGATCCACATTTACAGTTGCATCTTTGAAGTACATGTAAATACAGTTGTCCCCCCCCCTCCCTCCTGATAAGCCCACTCCCACCGATGGACTATTTTTTAAGGAGTTATTACCCTTTCTCACATAGAATATTTACTCAAAAAATTTGTACATTCAATTTTCCTACAATTTTATTTGAAATTTTGTTGAACTTTGCATGCTTGCTTATATCAATGATTTGTATACCATTGCAACTGTTTGATTTTACTATTTTGAAGAAGTTATTTCCCTTTTTGATATAGAATATTTTGTCAAAAAGTTTGTACATGCAACTCGTCCTACATTTGAGATGAAATTTCCTCAAACCTTTGCATGCTAGCTTATTACCATATTTAGATTAGCATACTGTTTGAAATTTGATTGGACCACTTTTAGACTTTTTTTCATCAAAGAGACTTGTGGTAGGGAAAAAAGGGGGGGGGACATTTGTCTTGTGTCAAAAATAACATTTCTTTTTTTTTTGCAATTATATTTTATTGCATCATATGCATTTTGTCATATTGTTTTTGTTTTAAATTCAATTTAATTCTATTCAATATTTAATTTTAATCTTGGCTCATAAGATTAAACATGTACAATATAATTTTTTTAAGGAACTGACAAATAAATGTTAAAAGCCATACAATACAGAATTTTAAGAGACAATATACATTTACATAACTTCATAATATCATAAAGCTACAGTTGTATAAGACAAACTATTTACAATATAAATTAGTTCTACATGGTTTTAAAATAAAGGAACATATTTTGGCACATATTCAGTTTACATATACAAAATTTGTGAAATATTATTTTTGTCACTGGGTCAGCAATGTATTCAATTTAGATATAGAATCTTACACTGTCATAGATGTGTTTTTGCAAATTTTTCAGTTCATTTAAAAGTACAAAATTTAAACCTTTAAAATAGAAACCAAAATTGTCATGTATGGGAAGATGATATGACCACAAAACACCAAAATATTAACATACATTTTTTCTGAAAAATCTCAAATTTTCTCATGTGATGAAATATTCCTGTTTACCTGAATAAATCTATGAAGATTGTTACTTGTGAAGCATGTTTTTGTCTGCATGGTTTTTTATGTTTTTGCATGTCGTTTGACTAGGAATCAAAGTCAGAAATGGATCGAATAGAACAAGAAAGAAAAGTGATTCAGGAAAGTTTAAAACAGAACGCAGACGAGACGTCATCTCAACTGGCCATGACAATGGCTAAGAATACAGACCTACAGACAGACAAAGAGGTATTGTTTCTTGATGCATCATGAAAGAATTGTTATGTATGTGCATCGTGTAGAATACTGTATTATAAGTGGTACTTTTTTTCCCAGTCTGAGCTCTAAAATCTATAAATACAATATTTCCTATTTCACTTTTTAACGATTATCAAATAAGTTGTTGCACCCCAGCTCCAAAAAAATTGGGGGTATACTGGTTGTCTATTTTAATTATGTATTTTTTAAACAAAAAATTTCCATATAAAGTAAAAACTGTATATAGAGGACACTGAAGGGAACCTGACAATGTGCCCTGTCTAAGTAGATGTCCTTTATACACAGGTTCAAATTATTCACTATTCATTAAATAGAGAAAGTAAGTCTGCCATTATAGACAGTGATTTGTTAAAGACGGGCACCCTTTCATGTAATGAAATATTCGAAACTCAGACTGAAAAATTACCACTTTGTATACATATTTTTCTTTGATACCAGTGGCATGTTAGACTTGCTGGTATGAAGGAGATAATTATACTACAAATATTTACAGAATCCTGATCATGAAAAGAATATGGACGATATCCACATTGAGGTACTTATAGGGTATTTGGCAGTAGGCCAATTTTATTTATATAAATGTAGTGGAACCGGTCTAAACCAAATCCCCATGGGACCAATTTTTGAATTCAGAATGGACACAGTTTATGCAAGTTAAATTAACAAAGATTTCCTACACTGGGACTTTATTCATACTACTGTTTATGCAGAATTCCAGTTTATTCAAGGTTGGGTTTAGACAAGTTCTTATTTTCAATTGACCATTATTATGTGAATAATTGTTTTTAAGAAAATGTCTACAATAGTCTGTATGATAGATGTAAGTAATATATAAATGTGGTGCAATATACATGGATCCTCCATAAACATTTTAATAGCACCAAAATGAATAACATTATAGATCAAAACAGATAAGGAGTTGACATGTCAATAAATATTCAACTTCCAAGGGGGAATGGAATTTATGATGGAGAACTGTCCAGAGGTAGGGAGATCACAATGAAAAATTATTACAATTCAAAGTGATATGGAGTTGACATAACAAATAACTATCTGGATTCCAAGGGTTAGGGAGTTCACATAGCAAAGAATATTTTCTGAAGAAAATATTGCTTACAACATAATGAATTTCTCGTTTCCATGTGTGAAGAAGTTAATATGAACTACATTGCAGATTCCAATTGGTTATGGAGTTTACATACTCATATATTTATATTGCAAACTGATACATGTATCTTGTTTTGTACTATTTTGATTATGTTTTATGAATCATTGTAGCATTTAGAGAATCAGTTAAAGATGTTGGAGGACACAAAGACAAGTCTCATGACACAGCTACAAACAGCTGAAGAGGAATGTACTAGTTTACAATCCCAACTGGACCAAGTGGAGGAGGACAAGAGAACACAGGAGAGTTCTCTATCAGGGGAGATAAGTACCCTTCAACAACAACTTACAGCATTAATGGTAGAAAAAGAGACTTTAGATTCCAAATTAAATCAGGAAATACATGAATTAAAGGTATAATGTAGAACAATGTGAAAATATCTACCTTCTTTTTTTGTTTTGTTCATACACGTTAGTTCTATCATGT
This sequence comes from Gigantidas platifrons, assembly GCA_002080005.1. Taxonomy (NCBI): domain Eukaryota; kingdom Metazoa; phylum Mollusca; class Bivalvia; order Mytilida; family Modiolidae; genus Gigantidas; species Gigantidas platifrons. The sequence continues at coordinate 267,172 of MJUT01041170.1, read as the reverse complement.
TTTGTTAAATATTTATTTTTAAGTGCTACAGTCGACTCCCCCTATTTGTATACAGTAAATGTCAAAGAATATTATTAATTCATCAAAGTATTTGATTAGCCAGTTCATCAAGGGGAGATAATGCATCAAATTATCAGGGATATATCGTGGCTTATTCCACAACATTAAGACTTCAGTTGTAAGTAAATTTTCGATACATATTTTAAGAAACATTTTACGGGTAGGGCGTAGAGTGCATTTTAGTGATTGGGTGTAGTGGGATTTTTTGGGAGTATGGTGCAGTGATATAATAATCTTTTTTTTAGAAAATACATTTTATATACTATTTTTACATGTATTTTATTTTGCAGTCAAATTTAGAACAAGAGAGAGCAGAAAAGAATTCCTTGGAGGACCAATTAAGAAAACAGATTTCGGACTTAGAATCAAGACTAAGTCAGACAGAGAAAGATAAACAAAATACAGAGGATAAACTGACAGATGACATAAGTTTGTTACATAAAAGTTTATTGGGTAGGTCATCCATTTATTTCTAAGCATTTCTTATTTGTTCATGAAATATGTCATTTTATCTACACTGAAGGGGGCCGTCGTGGTTGTTATTGTATGGTGGTTGGATTTACAACTACCTATGCAATCAGTGCCTATCACCATTAAAGTTGTGAGTTCGAATCCTGCTCAGGTGAGACATATTTGATATAACATTATGTGATAAAGTTTGTCAATGACTTGCGACAGGTCAGTGAATTTCTATAGGTACTCAATCAATAAAACTGACTCAATGATATAGCTGAAATATTGTTGAAAGTGGCATTAAGCACCATAGCATCTCCCCACACTTAAGTTTGCTTGTTATCAGGATTTCTTATCTTCAGCCATGAAGTAAAGCATATCAAGAAAAAAGGGAGATGTACTATAATGAAAAAACTACAGGTTTTCCCATCAATCTTCAGAAATTATACCATTTAAAAAAAAAATCCCTTGCATTAAAAACTAAGGCACAAAATTGTTATACTGATATATGTAGGTCACTGAGGGTATCATATAAAACAATTCACCTAAAATTTTTGATCAAAATAACAGTAACGATAAAATTTTCTTTTAAATATGATGCTGACGGTAGTTGAAAAACCTGGTTTGAAAAATCATTAAAATTTCAGGTCCATATGAGGCTAATGGTGGTGACGAAAGACTGCTTGACAGAAAACAACATTCACTCCCCCTGGGAAGATTCGGTGTTGTCACATTTTCTCCTAAGGTTGACATTGCTGGTTGTTTGATATTGTATTGTAAAAAAATGGTTTATCATGTGTAATAAGTAGTTCTGTATTGACAGGTACATCAATACAGGAGTCAAAATCTTTTTACAGGTGTGATATTTTGTTCTTTATTGACAGGTACATCAATACAGGAAGGTAAAGCCATTATCCAGGATGCCTTAGATCAGTTTGAAAACCCTACACATATAGCTGTCAAATGTACTGCAGGTTTGTGCTTAAAATTAATGTCTGTTGTGAAAAAGGAAATATTTCTACAAAAAAAAGAAGCTTACAATAATCAACCATTTCAGAGAGTAAGCCTTATTATCTTTTAAATGCATTGCTCCTAGTCTTTATTGAGGTATATTGAACTTGTTCTCCTTCTGAATATAAATATTCAAACCTAGAAGTTAAACAATAATCACTAACTCACTCGTTAAATATATTAGAATAGACATGCACCATTAATAAGGCCAAAAAAAAAGTAATTGTTACCTTCTCAGGCACCGCCGCGTGTCTGTTTTTACTGCTGCATTGATCGTTTTAACATTGGGAAAAAAAGAGAGAAAAAAGGTGCCTCCCTGCCTCATCAAAACTTTTGGAAATTGGCCTGAGAAGCTAATAATTTTGTTTGTTTGGCCTAAAGTGTCATATTTTAATTGATCCTTTGAATTGTTGACAGTGTCAGTAAGATAGGGGGATGTGGAAGTTAGTACTCTAATAAAACATGATAAAATACTGACAGTATATACATAGCCTGTAGATAATAAAACAAATGGATTTTCATGCATTTTCAAGAATAATTGCAGGAAACTTGTGTTAGAAGGTTGAAGACCTTTTTTCAAATGCACCCTTTATAAAGTCACTATTTAGAATTTCCTGATAAAATAATACAATTTCAAAAAATACAAGTAAAGAGTTCCTCATAACTACATGCATGGGGCTGTTTCACACTCATTTTAAGGTATGAGTTTAGCTCATTGTTGAAGATCATAATGTGACTGTGAAATGCAGAACAGCAATAAAAATGTTGTCCTTTCATACTAATATATTCCAATACTGCCAAATTCTAGAAAACAAAAAAAAAGATTCTTACTACATGTAGCATTTTATATGCTGTAATTTTCCATTTTTGTCATCTCTTTATTTCAGAATTCTTATTGTTAAGAACAGAACCAGTTTTATCCAGTATAGAGAATCTAAAAGGAATGCAGGGAAAATATACAAGTAATAAATCAGGTAATATGTCTTCTATATCTGTATATTTATGAAATAATTCATGGAAGCCATAATTATATCTCTCCTTCAAACGAAGGGAGACATATTGTTTTAGTCTGATTTTTTCTTCTGCTTCTTCGGCTTCTTCTCAGCGAAGCTTGTCCGGACCATAACTTTTTTGTCTTTCCAGATAGGTCAATAATATTTGGTGTGTGGGTGCATGACCATAAGGCGGTGTGTTGCATACCGTAATGACCTTCATGGGACCTTGACCTTTGACCTCAAGGTCAAATAATTGTTTTTTAAATACTGTGAATTCATTTAATTTCGTTGGTACCAATTTTCGTGGATTGGGAAAAAAAGGCATTTCGTGGGATAGTTAGATTCGTGGATTACCGATTACAAAAAATAAAAAAATTAAAAGTTTTGAAATACTTAAATTCGTGGATTTTCACTTCAAATTCGTAGATTTTGCGTGTCACGATTCTACGGTAAAGTGTTCATTTTAAGTAAATTTACAAGTACACCAAACAAATATGGATCGTTGATGTACATTATCAGCTTGTTACAATTTTGATAATTATTTGATTGCATTCACACTAGGATCAAAACTTAAATTATAATTCTTTGTACTCTATGGGAACATGACATGCCATAAATGATACATATAAAAAAGTTGCATTAAATGGTAAAGAAAAAAGGTGTGAAATTTTATGTCACAGCAGTTAAACATCATGTGTCAACAAACTAAAACCCTGACCTCCGGGCGTATATGATGCCAGTATACCGACCGTTAATCCGATTATTATCACCAATAAACTTTATGATTGTCAATCAAAATGTTTACACAGCAATTATAAAAGGCAACAATAATGTTAGTATTATCGATTGAAATTTTACCAAAAATGTTTTGTATTTATTTGTATCAACACTTCATTAAACAATACAAAAATACCGGAAGTTATTACCACAAAATGTTATCATAAATGTCACAACAATAAACAATTTATTCCAAGAGTTTACATGTTTATCAATCACAAAATGACACACAGGTACATTTATTTTAGATTCATAAGACATGCATTACAATTACATCATGTAACAATGTTGAATTACCTACATGGCTACAAACGTTTGTGTTGTCAAAACCTTGCTTACCGCCAAACAGAAATCAAATGGTCATTTTTCGTTGAACATTTAAATTCGTGGTTTGCTGGCACCCACGAAAACCACGAAAATTGGTATACCACGATAAAAAATGAATTCACAGTAGTATTTTCTTGTCCGGGCCATAACATTTTTGTCTTTCGAGATATGTCAATGATATTTGGTATGTGGGTGCATGACCATAAGGTGGTGTGTCACGTACCATAATGACCTTCGTGGGACATTGACCTTTGACCTCAAGGTCAAATAATTGTTTTTTAAATAGTATCATTCAACTCATAATGTGTAACTTTATTGTTGTACAGATGGCCGCATTAAGGGGAGATTTAAGTTTTAGGTATCTAAAACAGTTCTTCCTAGTTTGTAATGAGTTTTAACAAGGGTTGGCAAGATTTTAGTATTTTATCCCGAGGTGGTCATTGATAGGAGTGGCATTATAAGAGGGGGACCACTGTATAAAATTGGAAGTAAATAATTTATTTATGAATTTCCTGAAATCTGGGAACTTAATTTATTTTGTATCGTATTTAGTCCATTATAATCTTGATAATTTCATCACGACAAGTGTGCCACGCTATAGCTGAACTACTTCTAAAGTTGGCTTTAAACACCAATCAATCAATTAATCAATCAATACACGTAGACATTCAATATGATAGTATATAATTATTAAATCTAATGTTTGAAATAAAATTATGAAGGTAAATAAAAAAAAAATGGCATTTTTTTTTTACCATCAGGAAACCTTCTTTTTTTTTTTTAAATTGACAGATTTACAAATAATTGGAAGTTTATATAAATATGTTAATATTTTTAGTCAGCTTAAGACATTTATGCCTATGTTGTTTTATTTACAGAATTAGCCAATCCTGTGAAGTATTCTTTATTTTTTATTTACAGAATTAGCCAATCCTGTGAAGTATTCTTTATTTTTTATTTACAGAATTAGCCAATCTTGTGAAGTCTTTTTTATTTTTTATTTACAGAATTAGCCAATCTTGTGAAGTCCATCACAGGATTTTCACATCATCTAGGGGATTGTGTGATACATGGTATAGCTACAACACATTCAGCTAACCTTGATGCTGGGGAAGGTAAATAAATAGAATAGCTTTCCTTCTTATAAAACCACAAAAAAATTACAGTTATTTCATGTTTTTCACATTTTTGTGGAATACGTATATTGTATTGTAATAACTTGTCATACATTATCATACATAAATGTTTTACATTTCAAAGTTTTTGTCAGAAAGCATTGGACCAAATAAAACTAAACTTGGAAGAAATATTACTTGGATGGTCCTGAATATTGTATTTAATTTTCATATGAAAAATGCTTTTCAATTTTATATGTACGAATATAATTCTTGGAGTAGACTCAGATTAAGAAAAAACAATTTTTGATTAATTTTGTATAGTAAACCTCTTTAAGCAACATTTCTGATGGAGGACAACTCCTCCTACATTTTTCACTCCAGGTATTTATTTTAAACTGTTTGTGCACACATAAATATATATATTTGTGAAGCTTGAGTCTTTGACACCCATTTTTTTTATTCTTAATATAGAATTAGGTAACGTCTGTAGAGATGCTGGAGAAAGTGGACTTAAGGTGCTAGACACATTAGAAAAAGGTAAGATTTATACAGACTTACTAAATAGTTTTAATACTTATAAAGCAATAATTTCCCTTATACAGTCAAACCTGTATGAAGAGATCACATTTGGGAGTGGCCATTTTAAATAGGTGACCTCTTAAAAGAGGTTCAATCATGTGAAATCTTCCATGACAGGACAAGAAAAAGGTGACCTATTAATACAGGTGACTGCTTAATAGAGGTGAGTGCATGGGCAGTTTTACTGTATTTGTATAGAATTAAACCTGTTTTAAGAGACCAATCAAAAGAGAGCAAAATGTGGTCTTTTAATACATGTGGTCTATTAATGAAGATCCAAATTATATACAAGGCACTAGAATGGAAACTGACAATGAAGGTCTGTTAACAGGTTTTTGCTTAATATGTGTGGTCTTTAATTATTATGTTCAGGAACTCTTGACAATTTTCCAGATTCATCATTATTTTTTTGGCCTTATCAGTTTCCCTGATTTCTTTTTAAGCTACATATAATTTGTTATCACATCTTATAAGATATACCAGTTTCAAATTATTGACCATGAATTGTAATGCTATTGTTTTAATAGATTTTCTGGGGGGAGGGGTGAAGGGGTTGTAAATAAAGGTCATTAAGAACTTTAATTACATTTACAGAATGATACTTGATAGTTGAAAATGTCAGTTTACAAAAATAGATCTGATAAATTTTTTAGTTAAAAGTCATTCGTTGAATTCTTAATTTTGTGGTTTGAAACTATCCACTAAATCCATGAAAATTGGTATAACTGAAATAATAATTAATTCACTGTATATAAATATAATGCTTTATATTTTCTACAAGGTGCTAATATTGAGGGAGATGTTGACCATGCTATAAAGTGTATGAAGAAAATGATCGCTCTTGCTGAAGATTTGGTTCCCAAGATGGTGGATGTCAAGGAGAAAGAAATAGGAGATTTAGTAGACAATGAAATGGCCTCGACTACATCAGCCATTGAGGAAGCTGCTAGGAGGATAGCTGTAAGCTTATTTTCTTTGTTCTGCTCGGCTGATTCCTCTCCGTTATTGTCCAAATCATTATAGCGTTAAAATATATTTACCTCTCTTTACCTTACAGGGTCAATTTTGGGTGCGTTCGGATATTTACTGAGGTTGCCTTTCGCTATCAAATTAACCAAATTCAAGGTATGATTATGCCAATAACATTTTATGAGGCTTCCTTGTTTATTTGGAACATAGGTTGGTACACATTCTAATAAAAGCATAGATATCTAATTTAATAAGCAGGACACACCCCTGAAATAACCCTGATCAAGTATACTCGAGTAGAAAGATCAGAAAGCCAAATAATTTTAGAATCTGTGGTACACTTGCTAAACAATTTGAACTAATAGGTAATATTTTTGTTGCTGAATACATCCGATTTAGCTGAAGGCAACAAACATTAACCCATAGACAGAAATTGGTTACCTTTGCAAGACCTGTATAATGGTTTACATATTCCCACCTGAAGGGATAGGTACTTTGATACCCATGAGAAAGTTAAGTACATATCCAAACTCATCCAAAGGTTATACCTTACTTGCAAAGGGAGATAATTGAATTTTTCTGTAATGCAATAAATGATGGTTATTAAATCAGAATATTGTATTTATTAATAAATTTGATTTAATTTATCTTCATCATATAATGTTGACAAGGTTACAATTCCTTGGTTTCAGACGTTGCACAGTTTTGTCAGTGTTAATTAAAGAAATTTCATTTAATGGACCTTTTAATTTTGTAGGAAATGTTGGAGAAAACAAGAGATGAAACTACAGGCATTGAGCTGAAAGTCAACGAGAGTATTCTTGACTCTTGTACTAGTCTGATGCATGTAAGTCAGTTAAATCATTGAGCTGAAGGTCAACGAGAGTATTCTTGACTCTTGTACTAGTCTGATGCATGTAAGTCAGTTAAATTTAGGGATTTAAACAAGAGCCTATGTGTGTATATAGGTTCATGCATTATTGCCACAATGAACTTGATTGTGATGCACCTTAATCCATGGGGGGCTGTCATGGTCGTGATCATATGGTAGAATGTCACTTGACAATCAGGACTGTTGTGGCCATGATTGTATGGTAGTTGGATTTACAATTACCTATGCAATCAATGCCTATCACCAATAAAGTGGTGAGTTCGAACCCCGTTCATGGCAAGGTGTACTTGATACAACATTATGTGATAAAGTTTGTCAGTGCCTTGCGGCAGGTCAGTGGTTTTCTCCGGATTCTCCAGTTTCCTCCTCCAATAAAACTGACCGCCAGAATATGACTGAAATATTGTTGAAAGTGGCGTTAAATACCGTAAACCACCACAATAAGAGTACAATGTACTAAGATATCAACTGTCTTCTGGCTAAGAAATTTTCTTTGACTCCATTTAATATTTTAGAATACTGGTTTGTTAAATTCAATAATTTATATACTGGGAATTCATTTACATTCATAGATACCAGTTTTTATGATTTGAGGACAAATGACATTTTTGTGGATACATAAATTCATGGATTTCCATCGACAGAAGAAAAATGTCTGATATGATTTTTGTTGTTACATGTAAATTATGTCATACCCAAATTCTATGTATGACATCGTGGTCAGTGTATGATGACAAATATCCATTCTAAATTCTAAATTTCATGGTTTTTAAATGACCCATGAAATCCACAAAAATTGGCATACTCCTGTAAGTAGAGATTGGTTTGATACTGTATCATTGAGTTCTTATAATACAAGAATGGCACAAACTGTGTGTTCATTTTACTTGGATTTAGCTTCATTTGAATTGCATTTGTTAATGACATTATTTTGTTTACAGGCTATCAGGCTTCTTATAGAACGTTCCAGAGATTTACAGAGAGAGATTGTGGCACAAGGCAGGGTAAGTCAGATATGTACATGTAAGGTAGACAATATGACTCCCTTTTAACACTTCTACATGCTTATATTTTGTGTGAATATCATGACACTTCTTTATCTGAATATCTTGACATCTAGTGTTGACCAAACACTTCACCAAAGACAATAAAATTGGTATTTGTTGCTTCTCTGCAGCACGAAGGAGAAAGAGCAAAGACTGGTAGGCTCAGAATCACGATAATGTGTTCAAGTGGAGTGACATGTTTATCCGAAGACTCTTGTTTCAGTGAGCTAGCACTATAAAAATCCAGCTAAACATGTTGGTCTAGTACAAAGTGAACATCATCATCATCATCATCTCATTGAAAATTAACTTGATCTCGTTATGATATAGCTGAAAAATTGCTGAGTTGGCATTAAGCCAAAAATCACTCACTCCCCAAGCACTTCAGCTTATAGATATGTTCATCATAATAATACTCCCATTTGTGAATATATTTGCCCTAACACTTTCAAATTCTTAAAAGAAAATAAATTGATAATTGAAAGGATTAGAGCTTTTCATGAATAAATTACAGTACATACATAATTTGTTTGGTGAATTTGACACAAGGTCTTGAAAAGCTAATTTTATTTTTGTTTTTGATATATTTACAGGGAACATCGACAGAAAAAGAGTTTTATAAGAAAAATCATAGGTGGACAGAGGGACTATTGTCTGCAGCTAAAGCTGTTGGGTGGGGAGCCACAGCTTTGATGTAAGTAATATATAAAATAGGTGGTGTAGTGGAGAGTAAGATAAATAAAAAGAAAACTAACTACAATTAAACAAATTTAGATGGAACGTAAGATCAACTACAAAGTAAGGAAATCATTAACGATTTGCACAGAAAGTAAGAAAAGTAAGATAAAAGGAGTTCTAGAAAGAATATAGAATAGAATAAAAAAAAAATAAACAAACCACTTATAAAGATTCAAACATAAAAGATAAAAAAACAAGATAATCTGAAGCTGACATGATCGTATGGTAGTTGGATTTACAAGGCTGACATGATCGTATGGTAGTTGGATTTACAAGGCTGACATGATCGTATGGTAGTTGGATTTACAACTACCTATCGCAATCAGTGCCTATCACCACTAACATTGTTAGTTTGAATCCTGCTCATGGCGAGGTTTACTCGATACAACATTATGTGATATTAGTTTGTTGGTGACTTGCGGCAGGTCGGTGGATTTCCTTGGATACTCTGGTTTCCTCCACCAATAAAACTGACAGCCACGATATAAATGAAATATTGTTGAAAGTGGCATTAGACACCATACCCCCACCTATTATATAGTGTCCTTATTGCAGCATGGGTTGAAGCAAGATTGTAGATATCTGGCTTTATTTTGAAGATTTTACAAAGAATCATAACCCTATAAATATAATCATGATAATGTAACTTGATATCCAAGTAATCACTGTCTTAATTTGCATTTCATATTGAATTATTTGTTAAGCCTCTGAATATTTTTATTTATGATTTTTAGGGAGGCAGCAGATAAAGTAATGAAGGGGGAGGGGAAATTTGAGGAATTAATTGTGTGTTCTAATGAGATAGCTGCTAGTACAGCACAACTAGTGGTGGCTTCAAAGGTCAAGTCTGATAGGAGGAGTAAAAAATTAACATTGTTGTCTGAGGCCTCCAGAGGGGTAACTCAGAATACTGGTAAAGTTGTAGGTTCAGCGAGGGAAGGATCACAGATTATTGAAGAACAAGGTGAGATTTTTATTTTTTTTAGCTAATCTGGCCAAAGGCCATGTGAGCTTTTGCCATCATTTAGTGTCCATTGCCTGTTCTTTGTAAAATCTTCTCCTCTGAAACCTCTGAAACCTCTGAGCCAAATTTAACAAAACTTGGCAGGGATGGTCCCTTACAAAATTATGTTAGAACTCAAAGTGAAAACCAGGTGAGCTACAATGTATTACAGTCTCCTGGGAGCCTCTATTTTTTTTAACCAATAGATGGTTACATTATTCACTTATTTAAAATCCATGTAATTTTAGTATTGATGAATTTTTTTGTTGTTGTTAATTCTGTGTATGCATGTCAAGTTGCAATGAATTTCAAAAGTACTGTATATTGGATTATTTTTATAAGGTGTAAACATTTTTTTCTTATTTTGACCTTTATATCATAAACACCAAAGCTACAACTACCACAGATGCCCTTTAAATAATTAGGACCATGAAGTACATGTAAAAACTATATGGTTAACTCAAATCATACTTACATCATTATTAATTACGTTTAATGACATGTAAACTGCTATGTTTTTGAATATTTACATTTTATTTTTGTATTTGCAGGCCTTATGGATTTCTCCAAATTATCTCTGATGCAGTCTAAAAAACATGAGATGCAATCACAGGTATGAATATTCATCCTATAGCACAGTAGTTCTCCTCTTATATCAATAAATTGCCTCACAAAAGGGATGGCCTCTCTGAAGGAGGGGGCGGGGGGGGGGCAAATTAGTTGTATTTTACTAACTGAATGCATCTAAAATCTGGCCTGATGTAATGGTTGGCATTTGGTGGGAGTGGCCTTATAAAAGGGAGACAACTGTATACATTTAGATATTGAACTCTTTAGATACATATGACACATATTTAGTAAATTAATAAATTTAAATTGTTATAATCTTGATAAAAACAAATCTGATATTGTCTAAGTATTTCTATGTCAAACTGTGTGGCATGATATTTGTTTACAGATGTGAAACCTCATTATATAGATAAAATACACTTCTTAGGTAGTATCTGAGTTTACAGAATGACATGAGGTACTGTTCTGGAGGGCATCTTACCATTTAACTGTGTCACACTCATTTTGAGGTCGATGTATGAGTCATGCTCCTCCTTTGTCTCATTGAAGATCTTATAGTGACTATACTATAAAGAACAGAAATAAAAGTGATGTCCCATAACTTTTAACATTGGTTGTGTGCTTGCTTTTTATCATCATGTTTATCATTGAAACCTGCCCCCTGCCAACCAGAATCCAACCCTCTTTAGCTAGTGATTTCTACCTGACATTAGGAGGAAATTTCCTTCTTGACCAAGGTTAGGGTCATGGATGGTTAATGCCACTTTCAACTAAATTTCGATCAGGAATCAGGAATCAAATTCACACCTTAAGGTGTGACAGGCACTGATTGCATGATACAATGTAAATAGAAATCTAAGTACCATACAATCAGGACCACAACATTCTCTGTCATGTTATTTTCAGTTAAATGTATTTCCAAAATATTTAGATGAAATGTGATTTTCTATTTTTAGGTTAGAGTGTTGGAACTGGAGAAGGAATTAGAAACAGAGAGATACAAACTGGGAGAGTTTAGAAAGAAACATTACCAGTTAGCAGGGGCCAGCGAAGGGTGGGATGATGATCAGGTATATTGAATTAAAATAGAGCTGATCAAGTAAACTTGTTTTCTCTTAAATTGCAAATTATAGTGGGTAATTTTTAACCAAATGTTGCATTAGAAATATGCATTAAGAGGCCTGATTTTCGATTTTCCAATATAATCTTTTAAGTTACTTGTTACATATTTGATTTTTATTCTGAAATTTTATTTAATCCGTTTTTTCTTTAATAATCCTTGCTATTGCACATCCTTAGCGTGAACACAAACCTCACTTTAGCACAGTTGTCATTAATTCCATGAAATACAAGATTTGGTAAAGTTACGAAGTGTCGATGAACAATATTTTTTTTCATGCAGACAATGAATTATGTTATTTGTATGGTCACAAATAATTTATTTCTTATGAAGTTAATTTCAGCATTAACATGTAATATTGACATCTATAAAATCTTCATATACAATTTACTTTTATTTAAAAAGGTATGAAAAAGCATTTATCGTTGGCGAGACATATTTTTATAGATCTGCAGATTCAAACGTTCAAATATGAAGGCCCAAGGATGTATAGGATCAAACCCCTAGTGGTCAAATGTTTATTTGAATTTGCAAATGAGTAATTTGCAACACGAAATGTGTTTTTTTATTTGTTAAATCTTGAAATGTGGAAATGATTTGTGAATTATTTTAACCAATCACTGATCACTACAGGGAGATGAGAGTGACACTGAATCACCAGGACAACCAGTGAGTCACTGCACTGTTTTAATGTTACATAAATATTCATGGCTGTTCAAACATTTCTGTTACTGATTTGTTTTCAATAGAATATGATTTATGAAAAATATTGGCCAAAGATTCTGTAATTTATTGTGTATGGGTCTCACATTTTTTGCAAAGCAGATTGTTTGATTAGCATGAATGAGTGTTATACATGAGAAATCAAAAAGTTGTCAACCAATGCAAATGCAGAATTTATATTGAAACAAAAATTGTATGTCTGATCGAAAATAAGACTGCCTTCCTATAAATGTGTAGGTTTGATTTTCTCTATAATTTTACCTCACACATTCCAGTATCATTTAGAAACATTTTAATTTGGGGTGCCATATAAAAGGAGTGGCCTTTGGTGGCATGAGCATTATAAAAGGTGTAGCCTTTGCTGGGAGTGGCCTTAATAGAGGGGTACTATTGTATTACATACTTCAAGATATTAGAAAATATTTAATAATGTACCCCAGTATGACAAATTAGACTTACTTTTGAAATTTTGTGAGTGAAAAATAAAACTGTTTTTTAAAGCGATTTGGATATTTTAAAAACTTTCTCTTGAAAGATTGTGAAAAGAACTAGCCATGAATATGATATGAAGACACCCAACTACTAACTAAGCCTATCTCTTACTGATAATCACCAAGTTATTGTTGTGCTTACATATATACTGCATACAATAGTTATAGACAAAAGCTAACTTACAATAAAAGATTTCTTCTAAGGCCATGCAAAGTTAATTACTTGGTTCTCAGGTCCTTTTTTGTCAAAATTGATGAGGGAGGGCGGCATTTTTTTT
>MJUT01041170.1:237111-249318 GCA_002080005.1 Gigantidas platifrons | reverse complement strand
TCATACCCCACCCCCTACCTGAAGTGAACTTTTTAATGGTTGAGATCCCCACCCCTAAGCCATATATATTTATGATCAGGGTGAATAGACAAATTAAATGCCCCAAGATTTTGACTTGCAACTCGGCTGTTGCATTTCGGATGCTTTCTCGATTTTATAAATATATCACATGGATAACATTACACTCACATTACACCTCTTTCTATTGCGGTGGGGGACACATGGCTACGTGTTGCAATCTTGTTAAATATGATAGCTTTCTCTAAACTTATAAACCAGTAAACAAAAGTAGATTTAAGAAGTAAAATGTCTTGTATCATTGAGAAGAAATAGCACATATCAAACTGATCTTTCATTATAAGAAAATCTGAACAGTTTGAAGATGACCAGTGGGGTAATCAGTATTGTAATAGGTGGACAGGACTGTATGTGGTTAGTCAGACAATTTATTACCAACTACAATGTAAAGAATTCTAGGCCTCAGGTTATTAGTTCAATTTACAGCCTTAGCATGTTAACATATAACACTGTGATATATACAATATACATACATACGTAAATTTATTTGTACAAGCTTTAGAAACAAGCTGAATAGAGAGTGGAAGGCGAGCTTTTCAGGCTTGTTTCGTAGCGAGTACAAATGAATTTTATATTTAACGACAATGTATGTATTTTGTGTTTATCCAGCAATGTCAAAAAAGTCGGAAAACTTGTCAGATTTAAACAAAAACGACAGAAACAGGCGTCATTCCTCGCCTTTCATAACTGTTGTCAAGGGTGTCTTCTTCGTAGTCCACGTTACATTAGTACTGGTTTCTTACTTGTCTGCGCCCTCCACTCTATACATTGCTACAGGGTACCAGGAAAGTTTATTCGTATAGTACGAATAAAGCAAAAATTTATTCGTATAGCAAATTTGTACAGCAAATGTACTGATCGCAGGATAAAGTAATATACAATGTATTTCAATTGTATTTCAGACAGATAAAGAAAACGGCCTTAGGTCAATAATATATAATAGTTACTTATGTATAGGGCATTATCGTGATTTATAGACTGCCCAAGGGACAGTAGTATTGACAGAAACATTGATAATGCCTGAGCCGCAGGCGAGGGCATTATCAGTGTTGAAGTCAATACTACTGTCCCAAGGGCAGTCTTTAAATCACGATAATGCCCTATGCATAAGTAACTATTATTTTTATTTCATTGAAGGAAATAAGACTTTATAAATAGTTTTGCTCATTTTGGTACATTGACAACTGCACGATCTCCGTTGCGTTTTAAAAAGGGGACGCAACTCTAAAACGTCAAGCGGTCATTAACATGATAATGCCCGTGGGCATTATCATGTTAATGACTGGTAGATTTCTTTAACGCAGATTAATGCATGACACATGACCATGTCTACACCAATGAAAAAGTGGAATTGAGAACTGATATGAAATAATGTATGTATATCAAATGACCATGTATTTTATACTTTGTTTTTTCAGGTGAAGAAGTAAAGATGACTGCCATGTTGTATAGCACTGTATCCGTAGGCTTTATCACCAAGCTCTAGCTAAATGTTGTATCCTGTCACAAGTTCGGAGAACTAAAACGGGTTCCAGCTTCATTGCTTTGGTGACCAGTACAGTTGCTATGGAAACCATTTGTGTTAACATATCAAATGTTTTTGATATTGTTGTTAATTTTGTGCTATAATAATGGACGAGAACCATTTGTGTGCTTTGAATTGATTGTTTTTATAGGTAGTAGTGTTATGTGTTGCCTGCCGTAACAAATCAGACTTGTAGAGATCATTAGCCGTCATCTTGTGTTATTATCACTCTATTGTAAAACTACTTTTACAACACTTAATAGAAATCTGTCAACACCTTGCCACATTCCTTTTCATTTGTGGTTTCGTTCATCTTGGTTGATGTCAATCTTCATGGTTTGGCAGAAACTAAGATGTTGGTTGACATATTCATTGTTTTGATACATGTACTCTAGTTATATATGCCTTTCATTATACAATAATTTTTATGGATTGATTGAATCCAACAAGAACCACGAAAATTAGTATTCAACAAATAAAAATGGAATTTACAGTAATGTGTCATTTTCCTTGAAATTGATTGGTTTGAGGTTTCCACATGCTTGCCTCAGTTAAAGTCCTTTACAAAAGTTTCATGTTACACAGCAACACCGGGACAGGTGACACAAGTCATTCACTATAGATCCATGAAATTATTTCAGATTTGTCATGAAATATTCTCTCTTGCTATTTTGTTTATGCTCAAATTAAACTCTTTGGATAACGTTTATAATATAAGTAATATTAAAACTGGGTATAATTGAATGATATTTGGATATGTATATATTACTACATGTAATATACAAAATGTTCTTTCAATGATATTTTGCTAAATTGTGATCACTGAATATGAAAAATATAATTTAATGATTTCATGATAAACATTAATTGACCAAAAAGAAGATTGTCACAGAAATGTGGGAAAAACAAAATTGTAAAATAAATTATGCTACAAACATTTTCTGTTTCTAAGATTTATTTAAGCTATTTGTATTTTAAATGAGGCCTAGCCTTTTGTCGTTTTTTCTAAAACGAAAATGTCTTGAATGAAATGTTTGTGTTGAAGTGAATAAGTGTTTGGGAAAAAAATGGTTGATTGGCACTGTGTGTTTGTTCAGAGTATGACAATGTAGTTCATGTCAACATTGTATTTTGTTTGACACTGTTTGTTGGTTAAGAGTATGACAATGTAGTTTATGTCAATATTGTATTTTGTTTGACACTGTTTGTTGGTTAAGAGTATGACAATGTAGTTTATGTCAACATTGTATTTTATTTGACACTGTATGTTGGTTAAGAGTATGACAATGTAGTTCATGTCAACATTGTATTTTTGTTTGTTTTGTCATTTATTGTTATAGAACTGTATCATATATATATATATCATATTTACATGGATTATAATATATATTCAGTCTTTAATAAGTCTACATTAACATTTGAAATGGTATTTTTTAGAATCGTCAATTGATAGAAGTACTGTTCCTTACCTTCACTTGGAAATCAGCAATTGATATACATGCATGTATAAGTATTGTTCTTTACTGGAGCTAAGTATGGATATTCCTTTATGTATCCACACCCTTTAACGATAAATTACCGTAATTACTGGTGCATAATGCACAGGATTTTGTCCAGATTCTTTATTTTGTAGGAGGGGTGTGCATTATAAACAAGAACAATGTGTTTCACTCTCTCCCAGACCGGGAAATCACATGTCCGCCATGTTTTTTTGTTTACTATTGTCAACATGCAAAGTTAAATATTTCTTAAATTGTTTGGACACTATTCCACAAAATAATTAAGTGCATCTACTATGTTTTAATTATTGAAGAATTGAAACTGTCTAGTGCAGTTTTGTTTTGTACTTTAAAATATTTACCTTTGATAGATGCGAATATAAACTGGGCTAAATATAAACGTCTGTGTAAAATAATCAATAATTTCAATGTACGTGTGCAGATCAAAGATGTCACAATTACTTAGTGTATAATTAGACTGCCAAACTGTGTTTACACAAGATTATAGTGATTGAAATAAAAAGAAAGGAAACAATAAAATGTAATTGTCAATTATGTCAAGTCTAATTAGCTTGATTGCTCCAAGGTGAAGTTAAATCTGATTAACAAAAAAATACACAACAATCTGTTATGATTGTATGGCTTGGATGCTATTTCATCACTAAATAAAAGGCATTGTTTGTAGTTCATTCACGTTAATTATTTGGTCAATTTTAAAAATACAAAAAAATGGTCGGATTGTCGGCGCTCTTTGATGTATGCTATTTCATCACTAAATAGACAACTGTTTGTAGCAAACGTATTTTCTACAGCTCCTCACAAGCTTAGCAAAGTTCAACAGTGTCATAATAAGTGACAATTGTTTGCCTTTATTTAGTCTATATCGTTATTTTCTGTCACCTTCAACTATCAACTGCGTTAATATACGTTCAGATCTGAATTTAAACTTATATTTACCGATGCTGTACTAGATTTAGAATCCATTACACAACATCCGGATAATAAAAACATCATATGAAAATGCCAATAAAACCCAAAACATTTCGTATTTTGCAACTTAATTGAAGATGAAAGGAGATAAATGGTTCTTAAATTCTACTAGTAAATAAAACATGCTCAAGGACTGAAAAATATATACGATTGACATTTAATTCTTACATTTCCGACGGCGATTTTTTTTTAAAGTCCATGTGCATTATAGACACGAACTAGTTTTTTTCTGGAGATTTTCAAGGTCAATAGGGGGTGCGCATTATGCACCAATGTGCATTATGCAACCCTAATTACGGTAAAAGTTTAAAATAATACCTTTAAAAAAATGGAGATTCAACAATTTAAAATAATATCCTTAAAAGTCTAAATTAATCTCACAGAATATCGAGCTCTTATGTCGTAAGATTTTAAGAGTCCTATTTTTCAGATAATTAGAATGAATTTTAAGAATCCTAATGGTGTTAGACCTTATAGAACATTGATAAGAATCCTGTTTTTCAAAATAAATGCATATTGCTCTATCAGTTTCTTTTTATTGGGTTATGTACTTATGACGATTGTAGATTTAAATATTTATTTAGATTTTGACCATAATAATAATCATGTTTTATGGCACTTAACAGTTGATATTATTTTCATAGATTGTTTTTATTTTAATTTGCATGTTACAGTTATTTGTATTATGATAAGTTAAGATCCATAACAATAGGTGTGTAATTCTACCACTGAAGTAGAACAAAATTGCTCCCCAGACCATACCCCCCCCCACCAAAAAAAAAAATGCAAGTGCTAAATTATGTGTCATATATTATCATATGATTTTTTGTTTTACCCAGTTTTTATGGTAACTGTTAGCATTGAAAATAATTACAAATTTGATCACTTCACTTTGAAGGTTCAGTAGAATCTTTTATCCAATGGGTTAATGGGTAATGACCCTATGGGTAGAAACGGTTCAAAGATCGCTGATCATAGCCATTTGCATTCCTATATTCTTTACAGTATTTTCCAGTTCTGTTCATACTAACTTTCCCCAACTTTTGTACTATATGCAAAATGACGTTTGGCATTTTGATGTTAGGCATTTTGATGTTAATTTTCTAGTCACCAAATACTAAGTGTAGTTAATGAATTGTAGTCATATTGTGCTAATGTCACCGTTATACATACTACTAGATGTATGCTCTCATATCTGAAGTCCATTTGTAAAAATTGATTATATCCTATGGGTTTTGTTTTTACATTGAATTTTTGTAATATTTATGTTAAAATTGAATCTCATATTACTATCTTTAATATTCATCATTTTAACTGATGATTTATATCATGATAGTTTACTATTAAATTGAAGTCATTTTAAACTAGTCTGTGCTTCATCACCCTCCCCCAAAAAATTTTAATTTCAGTCAAGACAGTTATTGTACCTGAGGGGATGTCGTGGTCATGATTGTATGGTAGTTGGATCTATAACTACCTATGCAATCAGTGCCCATCACAACTAAAGTTGTGAGTTCAAATTCTGCTCAGGGGAGGTGTACTCAATGCAAATTATGTAATAGAGTCTGTCACTGGCTTACGGGTACTCCGGTTTCCTCCAAAAATAAAACTGACTGCCATGATATAGCTGAAATATTGTAACTGTAAAATTTGACTGTGTATTGTGTACTCTAAAGATCGTTTAAAATCCTTGGAATGAAAATAATTTTTATCTAAAAGTGGAAAGAAAATATTTATGATCTTGGTACATTTAATTCTGTTTTTAAAATTAAAGAATAAGTATGTAATATTTGCATATTTGTAGTCATCAATCTGTAATTTTACTGTAGAAATCTTAAAACAGATATTTGTATTGGTAAAATCTTTGATTGACGTTGACAAATATTCAAATAGAGTATGGTTATACAAATATATCTGTATCCAAGAGTAATTTGTTTTCGAATTACGTGAAATACCAACTGTAGTTACACAATTAAGACAAACAAACTGTATTTACATCACGTGTTAGAAATTTTTAATGATGTTTATGTTTTTGACGTGGAAAATGATGGTAAATTTGTGTTATTTTATATTATTTTGTAACATCTGTTTTTTTCTTCATGTACCATACTCTCTGAATTGATCATTATCACCATCTTCCACATATATAATTGTTTTTTTTTGTTGTTGTTTATTTTTGTTATGAATAACAAATTTATTGTCATCAAATGAAATGTGTTTATGCCATATATTATAAATATACTTCTAAAATTTTATATTATTCTTCATAAAAGAAATATTATTTAAAAGTTCCATGCATCAAAATTTCTGACCAGACGAGAGGAACTAATTTATTGTAATTTATGGCAGATTTAATTGTTTTGTCATACCCTCATCATTTTGAAATCTTAAAAGTCCTTTTCTTGAATAACTAAAAGTAAAAGATTGATCCTTTGATAGAAGCTTTCAGCCTGACAACTCAAATAATCTTGAATATTTCGTAGGAAAATCATACGTCCCATTTACTTTGACAGAATGAGGTTTCATTGTCTTTTATTTTTGCATGCAAACTTTTAGTTTGTATTTTAGGTCAGTTTGAAAATATATTTTAACACAAATTTATGTCTATTCTGGGTGAACAAGCACCTCCACTGGTATATTTTTTTTCTCTTCTGAATGATTTTATAGGATGAGGCCTTGTGGCTATAGAACTTTTGATTAAGAATTTCATAATCAGTCCAAAAATGTAAAACATAATATTTTATGAACACTGGATACAGTGTTCTTATTGAGCATTTTTCGAGTGTAAGCATTACTCTCATAATAGAGAGGCGGCCATGATCATATGGTAGTTGGATTTACAACTACCTATGCAATCAGTGCCTATTATTACTGATGTTGTGAGTTCGAATCTCGATCAGGGTGAGGTGTACAACATGATGTGATAAAGTTTGTCAGTGACTTGCGACAGGTCAGTGGTTTGCTCCGGGTACTCCAGTTTCCTCCACCAATAAAACTGACCGCCATGATATAACTGAAATATTGTTGAAAGTGGCGTCAAACACCATCAAACAAACAAAACAAACTTATAATAGATAATTTTATGAATGTAAAAGATCCTATTCTGCAGAGTGTTTTTCAAAGTACATGTATATGGTTGAATGTTTTTGACTGTGTGCTGTTTTACACACTGGTTTACTGCTAGTATTATTGCACATGTTTGAGTTTAAATATTTGTTGATTTATTTTCTACGGATGGTCAAAGTTTTCAGATGAACACATCGTTATATCTACATGCACATGTATATAAAGGAGACATCAAAAGCTATATTTAGCCACTGTCGCATGATATCAAAACAGAATTTGCTTTCTAGTTTCGCTTAAAACTTTTAAATGAAATGACTTAATGCACATTACATTAAAAATATAAATCCCAAATCATTACTATACAGCTCAACTAAATTGGAATTGGATTTCCTATATCATTGTTGCATAACTCAACTAAATTAGAGTTTACACAATGCAACTAAATTGGATTTTCCAAATCATGATTACACACCTCAGCTAAATTGGAATTCCCAAATCATGCCTGCACATCTGAACTAAATTGGAAATCTTAAAGTATGACTGCACACCTCAGCTAAATTGCAATTCTCTTGGCATTCCCAAATCATCACGGCACATTTCAACTAAATTGTATTTCCAAATCATTACTGCAAATGTCAGCTAAATTGGAATTCCCAAATTATCACTGCACACCTCAACTAAATGGGAATTCCCAAATGATTATTGTGTGTGTCAACTAAACTGGAATTTCCAAATCATTACTGCACATGTCAACTAAATTGGAAACCCAAAAATACTGACTGCACACCTCAACTGAATTGGAATTCCCAATTCCTCTTTGCACATCACAACTAAATTAGAATTCCCAAATCATGATTGCAAATTTCAACTAAATTGGAATTCCCAAACAATTATTGCACATCGACTAAATTGGAATTTCCAAATAATTACTGCACACTTTAGTGTAATTGGGATTTTAAATCATTACTGAATACTGCAACTACCAAATAATTACTGCACACTGCAACTAAATTGGAAATACCATATCATTACTGCACACCTGAACTAATTTGGAATTCCCATATCATTACTGCACATCTCAATAAATTAGAATTCCCAAATCATTACTGCACATCTCAATAAATTAGAATTCCCAAATCATTACTGCACATATCAATAAATTAGAATTCCCAAATCATTACTGCACATCTCAATAAATTAGAATTCCCAAATCATTACTGCATATCTCAATAAATTGGAATTCCCAAATTATTACTGCACATCTCAATAAATTAGAATTCCCAAATCATTACTGCACATCTCAAGAAATTATAATTCCCAAATCGTTACTGCACACTTCAACCAAAATAGATGTATTGATCCTATATCAGTTGTACGTGCATTTACATCTACCTGTACAAGTTTGTGATTTTGATTTCTGCCCAATATACATGTAGTTGTCATGGAAAGAAAACCTACTATCATGAAACCATTTTTAGTTCACCTGGACCAAAGGTCCATGTGAACTATTGTCATCACTTGGCGTCCGTCGTCTGTAGTCTGTCGTCTGTAATCTTTTCACATTTCAAGCTTCTTCTCAGAAACCACTTAGCCAATTGGAACCAAACTTAGGAGAAATGTTCCTTGGATGGTCCTCTACAAAGTTTCTGTTTTTCGTTCCAGTCGGATATTCAACATGGCTGCCAGGGCCAATAATATGCTCTGATTGGCTGAAATTTCAAAGATCTTCTCTGAACTAATGAACTGACTGAACCCAAACTGTAAATGAATGATCATTGGAATGTCCTTTACCAAGTTTCTGTTTTTTATGCTGATCGGAAATCCAAGATGGCCGCCACCGCAGGAAATAGATTAACATTGGACCCCATGGGAAAATGTTCAAATGCCTTCTTATCAGAAATTACAAATATGATTAAAGCCAAACTGTACATGAATGTTCATTGGATGGTCCTCTACAAACTTTAGGTTTTTTGTTCCGATATGAAATTCAAAATGGCGGCTACAGCAGGACTTAGTTTAACATTGGACCCTATGGGGAAAATGTTTCAAAACGCTTCTTCTCTGAAACCACTTAGACAATTGAAATCAAACTGCCCAGGAATGATCATTGGAAGGTCCTCTACATAGTTTCTGTTTTTTATGCTGATCGGAAATCCAAGATGGCCGCCACCGCAGGACATAGATTAACATAGGACCCTATGGGAAAATGTTCAAATGCCTTCTTCTCAGAAACTACAAATCAGACTGAATCCAAACTAGACAGTAATGTTCATTGGATGGCCCTCTACAAACTTTAGGTTTTTTATGCTGATCGAAAATCCAAGATGGCCTCCACTGCAGGAAATAAATTAACATTGGACCCTATGGGAAAATGTTCAAATGGCTTCTTCTCAGAAACTACAAATATGATTAAAGCCAAACTGTACATGAATGTTCATTGGATGGTCCGCTACATACTTCAGGTTTTTTGTTCCGATATAAAATTCAAAATGGCGGCTACGGCAGGACTTAGTTTAACATTGGACCCTATGGGAAAAATGTTTCAAAACACTTCTTCTCTTAAACCACTTGGACAATTGAAACCAAACTGTCCAGGAATAATCATTTGAAGATCCTCTAAAAAGTTTGGGTTTTTTATGCCGATCTGAAATCCAAGATGGCCGCCACCGCAGGACATAGTTTTTACATAGGACCAATTGGTTCTTTTTATAACCAGGTGAACGATACAGGCTCTTGAGAGCCTCTGGTCAGAAATAAGATTACCATTTATACAACATCCCTTTGGGCAAAGAGCAATTATTAATAGTAAAACCCAATTTGAATTACCTCCACTATTACTGCCATTATTAAAATGATTTTTCTGCTATAGATTTTATTTTGGAATATAATTCAACTGCTTTGAACAACCACCTGCCAAAGGTGAGAGAAAACTGAATTTCCCAGTTTAATATTGAAAGTTGTCATGGAAACTATCAATGAATATTTTCTTCAATTAATACAACATCCGTCTGTTAATTTATTACCTCAAGTCACATGACTAGAACGGTTTATAATATATATATTATACATTTCTTTTCATAATTTACATATTTAATCTTATGTTGATTTGTATAATTGATTATTGTTTTCAAATTTTATTGGGTAATGTATATAAATGGTATATTTTTTAATTCTTTTTTTTTTTTTTAGATAAACATATTATCCTATAGTTTTTCACAAATTTTCGTAGAAATGTTTTTTTAATTTGATTTGCATGGTGAACAAGTTACATTTTACGTGGTGAATGTTCTTACGTAGGATCAGCTATCAATATATTATTATTATTATTATAATATGGGTACAAGTGGATCTTAAAAGAGTCCTTGAAAGACTAGTAATTTATTTCTAGATGTATGTTATGCTGACTTTGAAGTCTGGAAATCATTCTCTCATATTTCAATGTTATCACTTTTTTAATGACAATCCGTGAATGGATGGTCATCATGTTTGTTTCAATATACTGCACTGTTTGAAATCCCTATGCATTTCAAATTATCTCTATATATTGATCTAGGTGAATACATGTACATACATTGTCAGCAAATGTAAATTTACTTGTACAAACTTTAGAAACAGGAAGAAAAGCAAGCCACTGCCGAGTTTATTTTCCTGTTTTGAGGCAAGTACAAATTTGAGGAAATGATTTATAGTTAATCTTAAAATGTTTAATAATTTTTGCAATTCCAAATCCAACGTGGCCGCTATGATACATGGTAGTTTTTACCAGGCTTGTATCAAATGCTTGTACATTATACAATTCTGGCCTTTCGCAAAGTTAATATCTATTATTATCAAATTGAAAAGCCATTCTATCCTATCTGTGAAAATGTAGTACCAGTAAAAAAAATAATAAAATTAAGTTATTAAATACAATTATAGAAATGCACTGAGGTTTCAAACTGAGCAGTAAGATCTTTGATAAAATGTAGTGTGCTATTTGTTAAATATTATTTAGATGTATAAACTTATTTATTGACTAAAAGTACAGCTGATATCTATGGAAACAAGTGAAATAAAATATAGAAAATCAACGTTTAAATTGTTTGTTGTCAATGTTTAAATATTTGTTAGACTTTTATGAAGCCACCAAAGTTTTTATCCCCCGACGCTTTGTCGAAGGGGACTATAGAAATGGGTGTTGTCCGTCCGTCCGTGTGCTTGGTTTCCAGATGATAACTTGTGAATGAAAAGTCAGATTGAAGCTAGGTGTGGTATGTAAGTGTATCTTATGAAGAACTAGGTCAAGTTCGATAATGACAATTTTTTGACAATTTTTACTAGAGTTGTGCCCCTTTTTATACCTCAAAATTGCTAAATATTTGGTTTCCAGATGATAACTTGGGAACAAATAGTCAGATTGAAACTAGGTTGGTATGTAAGTGTATCTAATGAATATCTAGGTCAAGTTCGATAGCGATCGTTTTTCGACTAATCTTACCAGAGTTACATCCCTTTTTATACTTCGTCCGTGTGTCATGAATTGATTTCCAGATGATAACTTGTGAATAAAAAGTCAGATTGAAGCTAGGTGTGGCATGTAAGTGTATCTTATGAATATCTAGGTCAAGTTTGATAGCGATAATTTTTCGACAAATCTTACCAGAGTTACATCCCTTTTTAGCTCACCTGACCCGAAGGTTCATGTGAGCTATTGCCATCACTTGGCGTACATCGTAAACTTTTTCAAAAATCTTCTCCTCTGAAACTACCAGACCAATTGGAACCAAACTTTGTCTGAATCATCACTAGGGTGTCTAGTTTCAAAATTGTGTCCGGTGAAGCCGTGCACCAATCAACATGGCCGCTGTTACTAAAAATAGAACATATGGTAAAATTACGCGTTTTTGGTAATAACTCAAAAACTGTTAATAATATCAGAAATCTGACATGGGATAAAAATGATCAGCACAACAAGATCTAACTACCATGAAAGTTTGAAGAAAATCTGATTACCCATCTTGGAGTTATTGCCCTTTATTCATCAAATTTTCAAAATTTTAATACTTTTCG
>MJUT01041170.1:225881-236596 GCA_002080005.1 Gigantidas platifrons | reverse complement strand
TCTTATATTTCAAAAACTATAAGAGATAAAGGTTATGTTTAAATTGCAAAAATTTGCAGCATGTCAAGATCTACCTACCCCGCAATTTTGAAGTAAATCCCAATACCCATTTTGGAGTTATTGGCCTTTTTTCATCAAAATGTTCTAAATTTAATACTTTCATCTTGTATCTCAAAAACTATTAGAGATAGAGGGAAAGTTTAAACTGCAAAAATGTTCAGCATGTCAAGATCTACAAAACATTTCCCCACAGTTGAAAATATGTGACAACTGTGTGAAGAGTTATTCCTGTTGAAATGCATTATTTTGTTGACTCACTGCTTTTGGTTACTCAAATAATCAAAGGGAAGCAACTCTATTACATGATATGAAGTAGCAAAAGCTAAATTTTGAGAATCATTGACATATACAATGTATGTTATTTTACAGCAATTTTGATAACTTACATTAAAGGGGGAACCCCTGCCCAAATTTTTTTGGAGAAGGGGTCTGCAATGACGAGGGCTACATTTGTTATTTTTTTACCAAAGTTATATAAAGTATTATTGGCTGATGTTGTTATACCCAGGTGAGCCTCTAGTTATTCTTCAAAATTGCTAATTTTTTGGTTTCTAAATTAT
This sequence comes from Gigantidas platifrons, assembly GCA_002080005.1. NCBI lineage: Eukaryota > Metazoa > Mollusca > Bivalvia > Mytilida > Modiolidae > Gigantidas > Gigantidas platifrons. The sequence continues at coordinate 235,976 of MJUT01041170.1, read as the reverse complement.
AACTTGTGAACAAAAAGTCAGATTGATACTAGGTTTGGTATGTAAATGTAACTCATGAATATCTAGGTCAAGTTCGATAATGATGATTTTTCAACAAATCTAACCAGAGTTACTCCTCTTTTTTTACTTCAAAATGGTCCTTGGGTGGTCCCCTTTCAGAATTATTTCAGTCAGGTGAGTGATACAGGCTCACCTGAACCTCTAGTTTACAGTAGTTTCAAAATTTAATCTTACCATATAACCTTGGCGTCGGGGGACCAGTTGCCGACGGCCTTTTATTTGTGGTGGTAATAACTTGCCATGTGTCAATATAAACAGTCTTAAAGGACACCTGTCTATAAAGGACAGTGATATTTTCTCCATTTAATGACACCTTATGAAAAGAAAGTTTAAGCTGTGGTCAACAATACAACCAATATCAACAAAACAATCAAATCTCATATCAAATTACTGAACATAAAAAAGACCAAGCCATATGATGCTGGAAATCCAGGTCCTGGTTTGGGACAGGCACAGAAATGTGGTGGCATTAAACCTGTATATAACAAATAACTATTTATAAAGGGCAGTTTCATTATCTCCATTTAATGACTAGTGCATGTAATTTGAACCTGTATATAACTAGCAACTGCTATTAAAGGACACATGTTCAATGCCCTTTAAATACAGGTTTGACTACTTCGTTAGCTTGTTGTATTTTTTTATTCTCTGAAACCTATGCCTATTCAAAGTTAACTTGGCTGTTTTTTACTTGGGATCCTTATTATGAAATAAAAAATAAAAGCTTGTTTTCTATCCAAAATGGCCACCATTACTGACAACAGAAATTTGTTTGAGAAGATGATTGCCAATTACCCATGTCCAAAGAGATTTTAGAGAAAGGTCATAATCCAAACATAAAAACAAAAGCATCGGTGATGTACTGGTTAGCATATGCTTGCTGTGAGTAGTAGATCGTGGGTTCAAGCCCTGCATGGGTCAAATCAGAGACTATAAACTTGTTATTTACTGCATCTGTGATGAGCATGCAGCATTAAGGAGGAAGAGTCAAGACGGGTTGATTCTGAATTGGGATAATTGAGTGGAGCAACATGTCTATCCACAGACTGTTGTTTCAGTGAGCTAGCACTTAAAATCCAACTAAGCTTGGAATTTGAATTTGAATTTTTGGTGTTTAATGCAACGCTCAGCAATATTTCAGCTATATCATGGCGACCAGTTTTAGTGGTGGAGGAAGCCGGAATACCCGGAGAAAACCACTGACCCTGGGCAAGCAACTGGTAAACTTTATCACTGGCAGCTGCGAGTCGAGTGCACCCTATTTAGCTCACCTGACCCAAAGGGTCATGTGAGCTTTTGTCATCACTTTGCGTCCGTCGTCCGCGTCTGTAAACTTTTCATACTTTCATCTTCTTCTTTGAAACTACTGAACAGATTTGGACCAAACTTGGCAGAAATGTTCATTGTGAGGTCCTCTACCAAATTTGTTATTTTGGTTTAGATCGGAAAACCAACATGGCCACCAGGGCCAATAATGTGTTCTGATTAGTTGAAACTTTGAAAATCTTCTTGTCAGAAACTATTCAGCCGATGGAATTGTAACATTATAGAAATGGTGACTGGATGGTCCTCTACTAAATTTGTTATTTTTGTGCCGATCGCATATCCAAGATGGCCGCCATGACTCGACTTAGTTTTAACATAGGACCCTATGGGAAAAATGTTTAAAAAGTTTTTCCTCTGAAACCAGTAAGTCAGTTTAAAGCAAACAGGGCATGAATGGTCCTTAGGTGGTCAACTTTCAAAATTATATCCAGTGACCCAGACCTCCATCCAAGATGGCCGCCATCAGCGGACATAGTTTTAACATAGGACGCTATGGGAAAAAATGTTTTAAAATCTTCTCCTCTGAAACCAGTAAACCAATATAGCAAACATGTCATCGATGGTCCTTTGGTGGTCAACTTCCAAAATTGTATTCAGTGACCCCAATCTCGGTCCAAAATGGCCACCGTCAGCGGCCATAGTTTTAACATAAGACCCATGCAATGGGAAAATTGTTTAAGTCTTCTCCTCTGAAACCAGTCAGCCAATTTAAAGCAAACATGGCATGGATGTTCCTTGGGTAGTATATACTTTCAAAATTGTGTCCGGTGACCACAACCTTCATCAAAGATGGCTGCCATGAGCAGACATAGTTTTAACATAGAACCCTATGGGATTTAAATAGTAACTTAGATGTATTCGGCATGCAGACATTCTTAAGAGGACTTATTTATATCAGGTGAGCGATACAGGCTCACCTGAGCCTCTAGTTTGTAATTTACAAAGCTGGGCGCGAACCCACGCCGTATTGGTGAGGGTTGTATGAGCTGTTAGATCCAATGACCTAACTCATTGAGCCACCCAGGCCTCTAATCTAAGCTTGGTTGTCTAGAACAAAGCAGTCATCATTATTATATCATTGAAAGTATTGTGTTCTCACCATGATATACATGTAACTGAAAAACTGCTCATCTACTTTTAAACAACAATCGTTCACTCGCTGGTACATTTCGTCGAGGGGAAGAGTCAAATACACAAACTTTCATTGTTGTCATGGCTACACAGACATAAATCTAACTACTATATGACCACAGCCACAACTCCATGAATTAAAAATCCAGTCAACAAACTTGGCAATTCCTCAGATTTAAAGGAGTGTGACATAGAAATTGCCGAATGCAATAACAATGGACAACATGATCCATGTATCCGCCATGGTGAAAAACAGACAACATAAATTAACAACAAATTCAATAATTTAATTTGCATAAAACAAAAATGTACATCCACATATAGACATTCTACCTTTACATAATACAAAACAATTTTGTTGTTGCTATTATTAAAAAAAAACAGAAGAATGTGTCCACACAACACAGATGCCCTCACTTCCAGCTAATGTAAACAAGGTCATAACCCCAGAACAGAAAAGGGGATGAAGCTCAAAAATGACTTATTTGCTTTAAATATGGGGAATTTGATTAATTGAGTGGAAACTAAATGTGGGGTGTACGAACGGACATTGTTAAAATTTAATGCATCCAGATGACATGTGACATGAACATAAAAAGTATAAATCAATTTAACATGGAACCCAAATTAATAACCTTGAACATTAATGATATCACAGTATTTTGCTACATCAAATTTTGGAAAATTCTAACAAAATCTTGTATGAAGAAAAAAAGGAAAGAGAAAGTTTCGGCAATATATTTTTTTAGGATTGGAGAAAATGTAAATATAGTACTATACATATTTGAAAACACGACATGTTAATTGACAATTAGCACACGTTAATTTGTAGAATTACACAGAATAACAATAAACAATCATCATTAATTATTACAACCACACAAAATTAATTTCTTCTTATTTGAACTTTTTTGCTCATAAAATTTCTTTGATAATAAATCTTAATGTATCTTAACATAGTTTTTGTTCAAATTTTCCATTTCACTAGATTATAAGTACATGGTAAATCTATGTATCTTACAATAATTTCATATTTGTTATAAAAAAAAATTAATGTCTGCGACTTCTGTGAAAGACTTGCGTCAAATTTGAATTTAAATTTCAAAGACTTTTTATATATCTTAATTAGAAACTGCCATTTCAAACCAGTTTTAAGTCATTGGTTTCAAAAATATTTAAAAAAAAACTCAAACATTTAGATCTTTACACTATGACCTATATATACTCAACCATTAGTGATTCACATTTTTATACTCAAACTACAAGTAAACACCTAGCGTCTGAATATTGAAACTTCACATGAAAACATCCTTGTTAAGATTACATTAATCATATGTCTGTACAAAACATGTCTTCTCTGGTTTCTTGTTAAGATTATATTAATCATATGTCTGTACAAAAGATGTCTTCTCTGGTTTCTTGTTAAGATTACATTAATCATGTTTGTACAAAAGATGTCTTCTCTGGTTTCTTGTTAAGATTACATTAATCATATGTCTGTACAAAAGATGTCTTCTCTGGTTCCTTGTTAAGATTACATTAATCATATGTCTGTACAAAACATGTCTTCTCTGGTTTCTTGTTAAGATTACATTAATCATATGTCTGTACAAAAGATGTCTTCTCTGGTTTCTTGTTAAGATTACATTAATCATATGTCTGTACAAAAGATGTCTTCTCTGGTATCTTGTCAACTAAAAAAGAAAAATAAGTTGTTAAAAACAGCTTAATTTTATCTAAATATTTCTTAATAGAGATAATTACATAACATATCTTGATAAAAGTTGACAATTCAGAGTTAATTCCGTTTCTTGATTCATTTATTTATAAAGCAATCGGAGCGTGATCAGACATAGGATAACAACGATGGGGGTTGTCTATTAAAATAAGTGATGATTTCATTTTATTTGTTGCAAAGAAGGGGCTGTCGTGGTCCTTGGATTTACAACTAACTATACAATCAGTGCCTATCACCACTAATGTTGTGAGTTTGAATAGCACTCCTGACAAGGTATACAACATTATGTGACAAAGTTTGTCAGTGGCTTGCGACAGTTCAGTAGTTTTTTCCATGTAGTCTGGTTTCCTCCACCAATAAAACTGACTGCCACAATATAACTAAAATATTGTTGAAAGTGGTGTTAAACACCATAACTCTAACCTTGTTTTGAAGAAATTCTTTGTGTCTCTCGTCATTATCAACATTATTACTGGTTAGTATCAATTTTCATGGTTAATCAGAGAGTGAGATGTTCCTTGGCATTTGAATTCACTTTTCTTGTTACATATACCTTTCGTGGTTCACTAAATTTAATGGTTTCATGATACCAACAAAACCATTAGAATTCAAAGTACTTAAAATGACAACAAGATGAACTGTGAGCTAATGCTCACTTATGATACCCCCGCATATATGTTCAATGTGTATAAAAACCAACTAAGTCGGCAAACAGGAAGTAGGAATGTGACGGGTCCAAAAACGTTTCACACAATATGACATACCTATATGAAGCTTGTGACCAAATATCAGATTTCTGCCAACAATAGTTGCTGAGAAAAATGCGACGAAAATTATCTTGGGACGGACGGAAGGACCGACAGACGGAAGGACGGACAAAGGTAAAACAGTATACCCCCCCTCCGATGGAGCGGGGAATAATAAACGATAAACACAAATTCAATATTTTCATTTGATATATTACCTTCAAACAGGTCTTCATGACATAGGTCTTTCAAAATGGACGACACCATCATCTCAGCTTCAGTTAAACCTTCAGACTCTAGTGTAGTCATAAGTTCTACACCTGTAGGTAAATCTGTGAAAATAAAGGATTTATCATGTGATAATGTACAACTCAACTCACTGAATGTCATAATAGGTCAATAAATGGATCAGACTTGTGATGAAACTCTATCAAATTTATCAAATTATATAAGGGCCATCGTGGCCATGATCGTATGCAGTCAGTTACTATCACCACTGATGTTGTGAGTTTGAATCTCGATCAGGGTGAGGTGTACAACATTATGTGATAAAGTTTGTTAGTGACTTGCGACAGGTCGGTGGTTTTCTCCACCAATAACACTGACCACCACGATATAACTTAAATATTGTTGAAACTGACGTTAAACACCATCAAACAAACAAATATAAATTTTAGATTATACAGAAACAAATCTGGTTTTCGACAGGATCTTATTTTGATGGTCTTTCAAGAAAATGACACAATGGTTAGATGCCAGGTTTGTTAATTTATGATGTACATACTTTTATGTTTAGTGTTGGTTTTAAACCTATCAAAGTATACCACTACAATATCTTTATTTCTGACCAGTAAGTCCTTCAGTACAAGTAGATCTTCTCTGGTTGTTAACAGGATTATATGAAGAATAGCAGTACATATCTGTCAAATAAAATATAGAGTGAGTGATCGTTGTTTAACTCCAAATAAATAATTTTTCAGTTATATCATGATGAGAACAAGATACATATCAATGAGATGATGATGATGTCAACTTTGTACTCGACCAACACGAGTAGTTGCATTTTTATAGTGCGAACTCACTGAGGCAACAGTCTGCTGGTAGACATGTCATCCAACCGGACACATTATCCCAATTCCAAGCCAACTACTCTTTGCTCTAACTGAAGAAGCAACAAACACCAATTTCATAGTCTTAGTTAGACCGTGGCTCGATTCCCTCCAACCCATGATCTACCACACTCTTGGTAAGCATGATAACTATCATACAATAGATGATGTTTAGTTGAATATGAATGTTGTAAACGACCAATGAAAACATACTTTGGATTTAACACATATATTTGTTCAGAGCTTATTGTCGTGTAAACTACACAGATGTAGACCCTGCTATTGTACTGTCCATGTTTACATTGTCGTGTAAACTACACAGATGTAGACCCTGCTATTGTACTGTCCATGTTTACATTGTCGTGTAAACTGCACAGATGTAGACCCTGCTATTGTACTGTCCATGTTTACATTGTCGTGTAAACTACACAGATGTAGACCCTGCTATTGTACTGTCCATGTTTACATTGTCGTGTAAACTACACAGATGTAGACCCTGCTATTGTACTGTCCATGTTTACATTGTCGTGTAAACTACACAGATGTAGACCCTGCTATTGTACTGTCCATGTTTACATTGTCATTCATTTTTGTTACAGTGTGTGGTCTTGTTAAGCTGAAGTAAATCTGTGCAGGTTTTTTTTAACATTTTGTCTATACCTGTTTTAACATTGGAAGGTGAAGGCTTTGGATCCCATTACTGGTTTAACATTGGAGACACAAGAGGTGAAGGCTTGGGATCCCATTACCGGTTTAACATTGGAGACACAAGAGGTGAATGGTTGGGATCCCATTACCAGTTTAACATTGGAGACATAAGAGGTGAATGGTTGGGATCCCATTACTGGTTTAACCCTGCCACATTTTTGTGCCTATCCCAAGCCAGGACCTGGATTTTTAACAATATGTGTCACTTTCTTTTCTTATTTGTGATCAATGTTTTTAGGGGAGAGTTGATTGTTTGTTTTGTTGATATTGGAGGAATTGTTGACCATCACTGTTTAAACTTTCTTTTAAACATTACATGTATACTCAATTTGTGAGTGCATGTGCACAGCATACGCATAAATAAACTCTTAAAAAAATCATCCAACAATAATAACATAGATATTTCATTGATTATCTGGAAAATAAATATGAATTGAAAAAAATATAATTTACTTTTCAACACGATAAAATGGCCACCACAATTTTTTTATTTGGATACAAAACATTTTTGTTCACGCTGTTTATTAACATGTAAGAAGAGAAAATCCTCTTACAAATGTGCTTTATACCTATAACATCAAAGTATTTCTAAATTTCCAAATAAGATCAGATATATTTTAAAATAATTCTACATGAGTGTTCCTCCCGAGAAAATTTCACTATTGAAATTTAAGGGAAAGAAAAGCCATGCATAAATGATAGCTTTAATATTTTGTTCTACAAAAAACTGTTTATGATGCTCTGAACAAATGTACTTGGTTATAAATATAACCTTCTTTTTATTCTCATTGTCAGTAATAACCCTTTCTGTAGATAGTGTTAAGTAAAATTTGTCTTGTGTGTCTTTAACAGTCTGACCTTGACTAAATAGAAACCCATCCTATTTTTCTAAAAACTTTGATGGATTTTGATGGGAATTGACCAATCAAAACATCTTTTCGGAATCAAGAACTATGTTTTTTTACCAAACTTTGATCGTGTAATCAGGATAAATTTGACAAAGTTTTCTTTGTGCCAATTTTCCATCAAAAACTTTGACTTGGTTAAAAATATTCTGTTAGCTGATTATCAGTACATACATGATCATTTAAACTGTCTCTATATCGATATTCAGCAAAGTCTGTGATCTCTTCTGCTGTCTGAAGTCCTTTTATTAGACTCTCCCATATATGGAGGTATAAATCTGGGTTACCATAGTGACAACGTTCTGCTGGTGAACCTAATGCCAAGGCAGCATTGATTCGTACTTTGAAATTTTTACAGTCTTTTACCACTGAACATAAGGTTACTAAGATGTCTTTCTACAAAGTAAGAAATCAAATTCTAAACAGAATAAAAATTAATACACCAATCTTCAAAATAAGATATTGACAAAACATTTTTTTGTCCATTTAACTGACATGCAATTAGTAAAACATTTATTTAGTATATTTCAGAACTGAATGCAATTTTATGCAACCTATTGTGGGGGAGGGGGTTCAACAAAGTACATTTTCTATGGTAGTTTGATCTTCATCTAATGATGCAAACAGTACCTATTACCACAATATTGCTACTATAGCGAGGTGTTATTATTAATACAACATTATTTGATAAATTTGGTGTTTTTCGCCAAGTTGTCTGATTTACTCCATCAATTAAAATGATCATAATGATGTAACTGAAAGTGGCATTAAATACAGACAATCCTAATCCTGGTACATGTATATGGATTCTCTTCTTAAGTCAATTACAATAGAATATTTCTCCTCTACAGATATTGTCACATTTTAGTAGAAAGTTTACAGGAAAATGTAAATTTATGAAAAATGGGGAAAAAGTAATTATTTGTATTGAAATGTAACCCCTCGCCCCCAAAAAAGTAAAATATTTGAATTAATATTAACTTACAATCCATGGTGAGTTTCCATGGTTTAATAAATTGTTCCTAAACAGATTACTAACAGCATAACAAGCATTCCATCTAACCTGTAAAAATATACAGAGACGAATGACGAGTCATTTTATATTGTATAGATAGAATAGTTTTCACAAAATTACAGTACAGTATTTGATTATGTATAGAAATTTACTGTATGTAAACTTGTTCTCAACATAAAATATATGTAGGTGAAATACTGCCAATGGACTCTCTTTGAATATGTCTTATGATGTTTATCAAATCTGTCTTAAAATAGTCATTGTCCTAACTAGGGTGGTCTAAAAATTGCCCTAAGCTAGATGTACGTTTTGAATTACTATAACTTTAGGATATGTAGTAACTTGAGACACATTCAATATTAACCAATTTAAGACTAAGATGGTTCATAAGACCATCTTAAGACACTTTTGAAACACAGGGTTGTAGATAAACAATACACACAGTTTAGAATAAATTATATAAGCAAGTTTTGTGTTGGATTACTATCATAATGATTTTACACAAATTGCTCTGTTTTTTGCTGACATAAATTCTGTTAATACAATTTCTGTATATGACCTGTATGTATTGTCATGAGAACATATATAATTATGTGTTTAGGGATAAAATTTATAAATGTTTGTAGCAGAAACAAAAACTAATTTCATGAAAAGTATTTATATAGTACATACATCTAAAATTTTAACTAACATAACATCTTAATACATATTTCTCAAACAATCTTGCATCAACAAGCCATTTTTACCTTCATAGCTCCTGTACTGATATTTTTTACCAAAGCTTTCACTCCATCTTCAACAGCTGTTCTGAAGGGAATTTTAGCTGAAAATACATACAAATAATAATTTTTAATGAGCTTAAAATGCCAGAACAAAATCAAGTTATTTACAGAGTTCAATAACATATACATTCAGTTCAATAACCTATATAAAGTTGTAACATGTATAAAGAATTTACAATAGATATTGATTCCATACACCTAGTTGTTAAAGATATGTTCATTGATGATTTGTAAATTTTCCCTTTGATCTTCACACACGGCGATATCTAATATGAGGCGACAAGCATGATATAAAATATTATCATTGATTTCTAACATGAGGTCACCTTGATGTCACTGAGGTCACCTTGATCAATCCTTAATAAACAGATAAATGTTGATATGCTTTTCTTGAAATGGACTTCTCATCACATCTCAGATTTTGCTATGAGAAGTCCATTCTCACAAAACCAATTACTGATAGTACATACATACATGTGTTGTTATGTTGGACATCATGAGGCAACAATTACTGATAGTACATACATACATGTGTTGTTATGTTGGACATCATGAGGCAACAATTACTGATAGTA
>MJUT01041170.1:197758-208417 GCA_002080005.1 Gigantidas platifrons | reverse complement strand
AGTGTTTTGTAGATCATTGTTTGTTTGTAGTGGGGTTCGTGTTCCTCCATCTTTAGTTTTCTGTGTAGTGTTTTGTAGATCATTGTTTGTTTGTAGTAGGGTTCGTGTTCCTCCATCTTTAGTTTTCTGTGTAGTGTTTTGTAGATCATTGTTTGTTTGTAGTGGGGTTCGTGTTCCTTGATCTTTAGTTTTCTGTGTAGTGTTTTGTAGATCATTGTTTGTTTGTAGTAGGGTTCGTGTTCCTCGTTCTTTAGTTTTCTGTGTAGTGTTTTGTAGATCATTGTTTGTTTGTAGTAGGGTTCGTGTTCCTCGATCTTTAGTTTTCTGTGTAGTGTTTTCCAGATCATTGTTTGTTTGTAGTGAGGTTCGTGTTCCTCCATCTTTAGTTTTCTGTGTAGTGTTTTGTAGATCATTGTTTGTTTGTAGTGGGGTTCGTGTTCCTCCATCTTTAGTTTTCTGTGTAGTGTTTTGTAGATCATTGCTTGTCATTTTGTCCTTTTCCTTTGCAATGTTTGTCGTTCTTCAATTGACGGCTTCTGATTACGTCTTTGGTATCTTAGATTGACGGCTTCTGATTACGTCTTTGGTATCTTAGATTTACGGCTTCTGATTACGTCTTTGGTATCTTAGATTTACGGCTTCTGATTACGTCTTTGGTATCTTAGCTTTACGGCTTCTGATTACGTCTGTGGTATCTTAGATTTACGGCTTCTGATTACGTCTTTGGTATCTTCAAGCCTTTCTGACAAGAGCATACCGTAATGATGGTAGATATTTAGTAGACCCAAACAACTAATCTAGTCATACCTATCCTCAGCAGCTGCCAAGTATGTTTTAGTTCCATCTAACAAAGCAGTTAATGTTGCCAATGCACCCATACGACACTGAAATAGAAATAAATAAAAATAATTATCAGAATTCAACTGGCTCAGGAAAATAACTTTATAAAAACATAAGTGACCTTCAAATTAATATAGTAGTCTTATTAATCAGTAGATGTTTTTACCCTATTAATTAAGGCTTTATTGTCTGAACACAATCATACATATTATTGACCTCAAATCCTTTAGTTCCCACCCCATTCTCCTTCTGTTGCAAGTTTTTTTTAAATATTGTTTTACCATTATGTTGAGGTTCCATGGACACAAAGCTTAATAGATGAGTGGTCTTTATGATTATTTAAAAATTTCCCACAGATAGAAATCTGAAAAGGTGTGTCCTTCAGGATTATGGTATATACATGTACACATACAAACCTTTGGTGATGGGTCCTTCAGGATTATGGTAAATAATGTATGTATATGTGAACTTTTCCCTGAAGTAACAGAATCAGGAATGAAGGAAGACCAGTAACCAAACATCAGCTTCTTATCCGTATTCTGAAAAACAACATACATGTATATTTCATTAATTGAATTAGGTATAAAATATAATATTTCTGTCACACTTAGTCACTGCATAATTTCACGTACTGCCACAATATATTTCGCTTATCATTCAATCTCAAAATTTAAAAATTAAATAATAATTTTATTTTAATTTAGTTCAACTTGAAATTTCACAAGGGATTACATTGAACATTAACATCTGATTCACGATTCATACTCAATTCACTAAATCTTAAAGGATTCTGTGATGCTATCAAAATGTCCACAATATTAGAGAGTTTGAAGATGTTATTCTTTTTGTTACAATTAGTAATGGCAGCATTGAAGAAACGCAACATATTTTTTCACCACCAAACCCCCTCCCCAAAATGAAAAAAAAACACTCAAATAAAATGAAAAAAATACAAACAAACAAACAAAAAACAAAATGTATAATTTTGTTTGTTTGTCTTTTATATGTCTGCCAATTTGTTGTAAACTCTATTGGAATTAAGTGGAGATATTTGTTTAATATCAGTTATATGATGGCTCACACTCATTTAAGCTGCATGCTTAGTGGAGGCACAGAAAATTTTAATTTACTAGTCTTTGGTTTGACCTGACCAGAGTTTGAACTCATGATCTATTGCACTCAATGCTAGTTCACTATCGATTACACAACATATATGGTTGTAACTTGTATGTACTAACTGTGTCTTGCCATGGTTGGATGTTAAACTGACAAATCTAGGTGACAATAGCCACTGGCTCCATTTGTTGTACATTGAGGCCAAAATGTATCTTATATAAAGAACTGATTATATTATTCACACTTCAAAAATTGTCAACATAGTACCAATTGTTGATCAGATTGACAGGTTATTTGGATAAAATTCAATAAAGAATTTTAAAACTGGGATTTACACAGGTTATCAGTTCCTACAGGGATCTGCTTCAACAGGGTTTTCTGTATTCTTCTATCTAATCAATGTTCTAAACACCTTTCCAAATTTCCAAAGCTTCAAAACCTAATTTTCTAATTTGAATTACTAAACAGAATACTTACTTTAATCACAGTATGAAGACATGCCAAAGCACACTGTCTGACCTTTGCACAGGTTGACCTATACCTAGAGCTTTGACCTCCTTCAGTATCAGAATAGTCAGATTCTGAACTACTTATCTTGGCCCATGCAGGTCTAAATCCTTCTTTTTCTGCTTTACTTTCAACTGATAGACCACTCATGGCCTGTGACACGCTGGCATCCTCTTGACCCTGACCTTGGTCTCCATCTGTCTCCTTTCCTTTTTTAGGTTTTCTTTTTTTAGATTTCTTGTTCCCCTGTCCTTTATTGTTATCGTCAGTTTGAGATTTCTTTGGTGATGTTGGGGTTTTATCTCCATGGGATGACTCTATATTACTGAGAGGTGTTGGGTGTAGTGTTTCTGGTACAGATACAGGAACACTTGAAATTCCATGGAACATTGACGTCTGCAACAGAAACAAAATATATCCTTCTATTGAAAAACAAATGGTAAATGTGTGAACATAAGGATAAATAAAAAGTGGAGAATACATTGTGTCCATCTCCATTCATATATTGAAGAAAAATTTAATAGAAATCTAACAGACCTTTTGCACATTCAAGAATTGATTCAAACATTATATTTTTTATATGAGTTATTTCTCTAACACCCACCTTAAAGGGGGGGGCGTTGTGGCCACAATCATATGGTAGTTGGATTTACAACTACCTATGCATTCAGTGCACCACTGATGTTGTGAGTTCGAATTTCGATCAGGGGAAGGTGTACAACATTATGTGATAAAGTTTGTCAGTGACTTGCGACAGGTTGGTGGTTTTCTCCTGGTCCTCCGCTAATAAAATTGACCGCCACGATTTAACTGAAATATTGTTGAAAGTGGCGTTAAACACCATCAACCAAACCAAACCACCTTAAAGTGAAATAACTCCTGTAAGACGTATAATTTAGAATCATTTTGAAAATGTGCAAAAGATGGAATATTCCTTTATAATGGAGGTAAATGAGAATTCTAGCTATGCAGGTCTTCAAAATATTATGCTTAAAACTTATTGAACAAGTTAACAAAAAAAAACTGACCACTATGGAGAAAAATTTGAAGGATTGACTATGACAATGTTAATTTATTTTCAAATATCATGAAGAATAGCTTCAACGATTTCAAACATTCTCAAATTTATTATTTACTTTCAAAGACACCAAAAAATCAAGAAGAACAGTGTCTTTCTCCTGTTCAGGAAAAGATATTATATATATCTCAAAATACCAAATAAATAACCCACAATAACTTGTATTAGAGGCAAAAAAAGTAATACTCAATTGGCAATAATAATTTCAACTTTCTCACTCAACCATGATTTTGACTTTCTACAATTTCTATTGGAGTGAAAAAAAACAATGTTTAATTTATGGTTTACAGTTTCCACTTGATTAATTTCTATAATTCAAACTATTTCCTACCCTAACTCCTGCTAGAAGGGGCCCTAGTTGGTCTGAGGGCATTATCTTGGTAGCAGCTAGCAGGTTCTGTAAACCTCTTAGTGTGCATATCATTACCTGCAAGAAAATTACAACAAACAGGTAAGTAATTTTTGCTTACATGTTCAGACATTACTGTACAAAAATAAAATTAAAACATTACTAGAAGCTTACCTGGCACCAATTTCTCAAAGCAAAAACTAAATTCTGAGTTTTTAACTGAGCAAACTGGCTTGTGATCTTCAAAACTGACGTTATTGTTTTGATCAGTAATGTTATAATGTATTTGATGTTACACGGACTGATAATTTTTAGTTTCACAGCCAGTACAATGACTATCGGTCATACTAACAATATCACTGTACGATCAAAGGAAAAATGTCTTAGATTTATTTTGTGGGAATATATTTCAGAGCAATATCACATTAAAGGTTAAGCCCGAGAGATGTGAGATACTATGAGAAGTCTATTTCCAGCAAAACGTATCAACAAAAGTGTGTCTATCAAGGATTTGACATAATGTCAGAAACCAACAATGATCTGCTTGAATTGTCTCACCATTGTTGCTTGAAAACAGATATTATCGTGTGTAAAGATTAAATGGACAATTTTCTAATCATCGATAAACTCAAATAACCCCATCCCTATTCTCACAATTTGTCTTGGTTTGCCAGTGACTTGCAGGAGGTCGGTGGTTTTCTCCACCAAGAAAACTGACCGCCACCATATAATTGAAATATTGTTGAAAGTGGAGTTAAACACCATAACCTGAACTCACTTATTCTTACAATTAGTTGTCATTACTTTACCTTACACTGTATGGTAGGATCAAGTTTTGTGGTTGGTATTTTATGTAACAGCTTCATAAATATCTCAAAACAAAGAGTAGCATATCTTTCTTCCATATATGTCTGGTTTGATACTCTGAAATAATTACAATAATAGCTTATGTAAAGTATATATGTACATAATTGTGTAATATACATCCATTTTAGTTTATCAGTGACTTGCGACAGGTCGGTGGTTTTCTCCAGGTACTCCGTTTTCCTCCACCAATAAAACTGACTGCCACAATATAACTGAAATATTGTTGAAAGTGGTGTTAAACACCATAAAGCTAACAATACCACATTCATTTTATAATCCTTTCTGAACAAAGAAGAAGATAATTAAATTCTGATGATTAAACAAATCCTCAAACTTGTAAAAATCTTACGTAGAAACATTTGACAACCTGTAAAACACTAAGGTTTGTTAAATGTTTCAGTTAATCCAATGAAAATTTATCCCACTAAATTTTAGAATAGGGGATAATTGACTATACGGTAGAGTGCTTTGTACTTTTGAATTTAATGATAGGGTATTTGTTCAAAATGAGTGGGCAAAAATACTTAAATACTTCTCTTATAAGGAGCATTGTTCCAGTAACTGATTTCACTGATCAAAGCTGTCCATACCTATAAGTTTTGTAGGATCATCACGGATTAGTCTTTTAAATAAGGCCTCTGACATGACATGATATTGGATGTTGTTAGGTGTTTGTAGATCAACAGAAAAAAATCCTCACCTTATTCTATTTAGATTGTCTGCAATGCTGCTTCCAAATCAATCATACAAGTCTTCGTGCTAACGCACTTGCCCGAAGCCCCAGACGAGTAAAACTGGATTCGGACAAGTGAAAATTACGAAAGAATAAATAGAATTTTTGTTTGACTAAATTTGGCTTTCGGGCAAGTAGGTGAAAAAATTAAGACAAAGACTGTCATGTATGTCCTAATTACCACCTCTGTACCCCCTCCCCTAATCAAAGGAATTAAGATGCCCCTCCTACTTACCACCTCTGTACCCCCTCCCCTAATCAAAGGAATTAAGATTCCCCTCCTACTTACTTGATGGTTAGATTTTCTAATGTCTGGACAGCTTGTCTTAGTACATCCTCTTTTGTTGCCCCTCCTTCTATCAAAGGAATTAAAATGCCCCTCCTACTTAGCAGTATATCATGGAACTACATGTAAAATAGATAAAGAATTTATTTATAAGACTTTTATATATGTGATACACAATGTATGTGATATAAAAAGATTAATGGATGACATAAAGAGAACGTGACAATAATGTTTATTAAACAAAGTCTTGTTTTGATGACATAAAGATAACGTGACAATAATGTTTATTAAACAAAGTCTTGTTTTGATGACAAAGATAACGTGACAATAATGTTTATTAAACAAAGTCTTGTTTTGATGACAAAGATAACGTGACAATAATGTTTATTAAACAAAGTCTTGTTTTGATGACATAAAGATAACGTGACAATAATGTTTATTAAACAAAGTCTTGTTTTGATGACAAAGATAACGTGACAATAATGTTTATTAAACAAAGTCTTGTTTTGATGACAAAGATAACGTGACAATAATGTTTATTAAACAAAGTCTTGTTTTGATGACATAAAGATAACGTGACAATAATGTTTATTAAACAAAGTCTTGTTTGCTTTATTTTTAAGGGGCCATCGTGGTCGTGATCGTATGGTAGTTGGATTTACAACTACCTATGCAATCAGTGATAATCACCACTGAAGTTATGAGTTCGAATCCCACTCAGGTGAGGTGTGCGACAGGTTGGTGATTTTCTCCGGGTACTGAGGTTTCCTCCACCAATAAAACTGACCGCCACGATATAACTGAAATATTGTTGAAAGTGGAGTTAAACACCCTAACCCTACCCCTATTTAGAGATTATTAGATGACACTGTCTACATCAGTCTGGGTATCACCTCGAGATTTCAATATCGGACTGAGGGTTTTGATCCACATCCTATCACAAGGAAATGTACATTATTGCTGTGTCCGATAATAAGACTACATAAGTGTGCCTCTGGTTATCCTATCTACAAGTGTACCTAAAAGTATTAATTGTATTACACACAGGCACTGCTACAAACAAAATATTTGTTTTTATATTTCAAATCTCTCTCTCGTCAATATTTCTACTTTTAAATTGGCCTGTACCTTTCCTAGGAGTCCGATATTCTCGTACACAACAGCACCTAATGCCTGCAGGATCATTGACAATGCCCATGGCTGACATCTTTGAGCTCCACCAATCAAATATTCTGTTACAACATTCAGTGTAGAATCTGTCAGGATCAACTATTAAAAAAAGCCAAATACAATAATTACAGTAATTTTATATTCCAGTAAGAATTATCATCAGTTTTAAAAGTATGATTCTAGAAGTTTTGACACTGGTCAATATTACATATTCAGAAAGATACCAAAGAGATACATTGTATTTAGAAGTCGTGAACCGAAGATTGACAGGCAATACAATGGTCAAAGGAAAAGGAGCAAGAAGACAAACAATGGTCCTATCATGTTATTCATTATATAAATCCAGTAAGGCAGTATTAAATCATAGTATGTAATAAGACTTAAGCAATAAAAAGATGTGTGATGATGACAAACATAAAATATCTATTGTCATCAATGCAACAGATATATATTCTAAAGCGGTTTACAAACCAAGTCTTAGTGTAAATCTTTCTATATGTTGACATAAATTTTACCACTAAGAACCCTTCATTCAGGAGTTTCCTTGTTAGCAGCAACTCTCTATTAAGGATATCCTGATAGCTCCAGAATATTGTATTAACTGATAGATATGTTATGTATGTACTCCATATGCAAGATCTTTTTTAATTTGTTGTTTCATCTAAATGGAAAGTTCACAATGGGAAAATTGAACTCATCTCTTTTGTCATAAAGTTAGCAATTCACTAAATTCAAGGGATATTTTTATTATAGATGCCAACAGGCTCCTAAGCAAGTACCTTGAGTGTCAGAAACAGTTTGAAATCTAGGATTGTTATAGATCAATACCAGCTTATATAAAGAAAATAAAATTCCACTTGCCATATAGGATCTCCGACAGATTTTACTTTTTAAATCACCACAAAAAAGTTTGAGAACTCTGACCGAAATAATGAGATATATTTATTTCTTACTTTTTTATTTGTAAGTTAATCTCATTTACCTGTTGTCTGGCTGTAAAGTTAAAAACAGTCTGACAAACTTTGACCAGAAACCTTTCATCATGAAGAGGAACCAAGCGACAAAGTTTGTACTGGATCAGTGAGTTTGCTTCCTAAAATAAAAGATATGTGCTATAAAGTATATATATAAGTTTAAAACTTTACACACTGATTATCATATGCATGTTTCTAAAAGTGTACAAGTGAAGTATCTACTTTGAAAATGATAGAATCTTACCACAATGGTTTGAATGGAATCTCTATCTTATTTTATGGGATTAAATTAATGTGCAATATGCAATCAACAAACATGTATCAGTTAACTGGTTATAATTCCATTTTAAAATTGTCTCCCTTCATATTCATTCAAAATGTTTACAATTGGAAACTGGAACCATGCTTTAAAACTAGTACTACTTAACCAAATTTACTGCATGGCATGTTTAAAAAAAAAAAATTATGAACCTGATCATATGATTGTCTTTTTGTTGATGAAGATCGTGCAGTGTATGTCTAAATCCTGTATGCTAGCAAAATCTAGATATATAGATGTGTCTTGTAACATGCATACAAAAAAGTAAGCTAAACCTCAACATCTTAAAATAAATGATGTCAAGTCAGGTTAATTATTTTTGTGCAGTTCAAGTTATCAAAAACACTGCTTACAGTTCTTATTTGAAAAAAATTAAGCAAATTCCTAATTTTATTATTTCCTATGAATTTAATGGAATTTATAAAGTTAGCATTGCCTTAGGACATTACAAGAGGATGGGAATTATATGGGGTATCATGTACAGGTAATACCATTCACAGTACTAACTTAATGGTGCAATATTTTTTTTTCAATTTGACTCCAATGGAAGCTTGAAAAACCCGATTTGACGATTCATGATAAAAATTTCTGGTCCATATGACGCTAACGGGGTGCATAAATAATGGCGCTTGACGCTGGTTGGTAAATGGTTGATTGATTTGATTTTTGGTGTTTTAACGCCACTTTCAACAATATTTCAGCTATATATCATGACGACCAGTTTTAGTGGTGGAGGAAGACGGAGTATACAGAGAGAACCACCGACCATGGGCAAGCAATGGGCACTGACCTGGTATTTAACTTTATCACTTGCGGCTGCGAGTCAAGTGCACCCTTTTTTGTAATTTACAAAGCTGGGTGTGAACCCTCGCCATATTGGTGATAGGCTTGTATGAGTTGTTAGATCCAGTGACCTAACTCATTGAGCCACCCGGGTCCCTGTATACAATTGGAAACTGGAACAATGTTAAATATAAAACTAGTGCTACTTTACCAAATTTACTGCATGGTATGTTTAAAAAAAAAATTATGAACCTGATCATACGATTGCATTTTTGTTGATGAAGATAGTCAAAATCGTGCAGTGTATGCCTAAATCCTGTCTGCTAGCAAAATCTAGCTATATAGATGTGACTTGTAACATGCATACAAAAAAGTAAGTTAAACCTCAACATCTTAAGATAAATGATGTCAGTCAAGTCAACTTAATCATTTTTGTGCAGTTCAAGTTATCAGAAACATTGCTTACAGTTCTTATTTGAAAAAAATTAAGCAAATTCCTAATTCTATTATTTCCTATGAATTTAATGGAATTTATAAAGTTAGCATTGCCTTTTCAAGAGGATGGGAATTATATGGGGTATCAAGTACTGGTAACACCATTCACAGTACTAACTTAATGGTGCAATATTTTTTTTTCAATTTGACTCCAATGGAAGCTTAAAAATTTCTGGTCCATATGACGCTAACGGGGTGCATAAATAACGGCGCTTGACACTGGTTGGTAAATTGTTGATTGATTTGATATTTGGTGCTTTAACGCCACTTTCAACAATATTTCAGCTATATCATGGCGACCAGTTTTAGTGGAGGAAGCCGGAGTACCCGGAGAGAACTACCGATCATGGGCAAGCAACTGGTAAACATCACTTGCAGCTGCGAGTCGAGTGCACCCTATTTTGTAATTTACAAAGCCGGGCACGAACCCATGCCATATTGGTGATAGGCTTGTACGAGTTGTTAGATCCAACGGCCTAACTCATTGGGCCACCCGAGCCCTCCAATACACGGCAATAGCACTAGAAAAACAAGCAACCACAATATATTGATGTCACAATAAGCTCTGATAAGGTTAATAAAAACTCCTGAATGTACTTATAAATTATAGACTAGTGAAATTGATATTGTCCTACACCCATACCTGTTAACCCTCCCGCATTTCGCGGGAGACTCCCGCAAAGAATGTGCCTCCCGCGCGGGAGACTAAAAACTCCCGCTTTGAAATACTTCTCCCACATTATCTCCCACGACCATAAATTTGATTAAAATCGAAAAGTTGGATGCCATTTTTGTTGTTTTTATCAGCTGGGTCATTAAAACATTTGCGTGAATCAGCCGATTGTTACTCGGAATTCTCTCGGTTTTTACTAGAAACGCTGATAATGTAAGTTGTTTACAATATCGAGTGGATAACTACACGAATCAAAGTTGTGAAAAAAGAAAATTTGAAGGCGAGTATCGTTCAATTACTTACTTAAATACAAAAAAAAACTTTAAAAAAAATACAGTTCAACTATGTCACAATCAAGGAGACGTTGGAATTCAGGACCTAGCACCCCTTCTTCAAAGAAAAAGAAACATTATTGCAAATTCTTGGAGGACTGGACAAAATTATACGATTGGGTGCAGCCTACTTCTTT
>MJUT01041170.1:167626-191590 GCA_002080005.1 Gigantidas platifrons | reverse complement strand
ACAGGAACAAATAAACGTTAGAGAATACCGAAGGGACAATCAAATATGGACAATCCAGAGAGAAACTGGCAACATATGGTATACATGACACAGGAACAAATAAACGTTAGAGAATACCAAAGGGGCAATGAATTATGAGCAATCCAGAGAGAAACTGGCAACATAGGGTACACAAGAAACAGGAACAAATAAACGTTAGAGAATACCGAAGGGACAATCAAATATGGACAATTCAGAGAAACTGGCAACATAGGGTGCACAAGACCCAGGAACAAATTAACGTTAGAGAATACCGAAGGGACAATCAAATATGGACAATTCAGAGAAACTGGCAACATAGGGTGCACAAGACCCAGGAACAAATAAACGTTAGAGAATACTGAAGGGACAATCAAAAATGGACAATCCAGAGAAACTGGTATCATAGGATACACAAGGCAAAGAAAACAAAAACACAACACAATATGTATTAGACACCACTATATGCAAACAAATACAAAAATAACATAAACAAGACATGAGCCCTCCTAATTATTGTTCTTTATAAGTTTTTTTTTACATTTAGGAATCAATATGGCTATTTACTAACGGTGCTATTTCTTGTCTTTAAAGACAGATTTAGGACATTGCTTGTCAGCCATTTGCGTACCTATTCAGGGGTTACAAAAGTCTGTGAAAAGTAAAAAAAATAGAACAAATATTACACTTGACTACATGATTTGGGCTATTCTGTTTAGGCACTTTGGTTTCTTTAATTAATTTTAGAATTATTTGGCTTTCCAAGCTTTTGATTTTGATCGTACCTGATGAAGGTTATTCCAGAAACATGTCGTGCACACTCAATTTTTGTTTGTTTTTATTTTAGAATTCAGTGTAAGAGCATATGACTGTAAATGATTATTATAACGGGAATACACTAAATATTTTTCGTATGTTTTCTATTTATAGGTGATATTGCATTCAGATTTTTGAAATATATTGACAATTTAAAAGACAAAGATGATTTTGGTAATATTACTATACCCAGAAGTATAAGTATTGACGGTTACCAAATCCCACAAGATGAAGCAGATACATCTTCATCAGATGATGAGGAGGCAAGTCACATGAGCCATCATGTGACAGTTTGTGATATTAACCAAGAAATGTTAGATGTTGGCAAACAGAAAGCAGAAAATTATGGCATTTATTCTGGTTTGTATTTTAATAGAAGACAATCTTTGAAGAAATGCAACTTTTCTGTAAGAGTACAAAATTATTATATGGGTCTAAATATTTTGTGGTCTTATTATGGTATGGGAGAGTTTTGAAACCATTAACCGGTTTAATCCTCCCACATTGTTTAGCCTGTCCCAAGCCAGGACAAAGATTTCCATCAACATGTTGTTTTTTTTGTGTTCAATTATTTTAGGTGAGAGGTGATTGTTTGTTTTGTTGATATTGGTGGAATTGTTAACAATCACTGTTTAAACTTTCTTTTCATTAATTAGAATATGCCATTGCAGCAAACATCATAGAAAACAGAAAGAGGAAACAGGAATGGACAATCCATAGACACAGGCAACACGGGTAGCACAAAACAAAAACACAAAGAAAACTAAAAGATGAGTAATACAGACCCACCAAAAAATAGATGAAGCCAGGTGCTCGTATTGAGTATGTTTGTATAGAATATGAATAAAATTATTCCCCTTTATTTGTATTATTAAAGATATAATTGGATGATAAAAAGTCAATTGATCATGTATATCTCATAGGAGATCAGAGATTTAATATACAGTAAATTGGTTTTCATTTCATTTCAGGTATGAGCTGGTTAAAGGGGAATGCTGAGTGTTTACCTTTAGAAGACAATGTTTTTGATGCTTACACTATTGCCTTTGGAATTAGAAACTGCACACATATTGACAAGGTATTTACTTCTATTTTTAGCCTCAGTCTGTATTTACATCTATTCTTAGCCTCAGTCTGTATTTACATTTAGTTTTAGCTGCAGTCTGTATTTTTTATGATTGATACTACAACATTATTTTTAAATCATTGTTGATATCAGATTATTTATAATAACACATAACACAGAAAGTTTTACATCAATGGCTAAATGTGTAGGACACAAATGCTCCTGCTTCCAGCTTAAATATACAGGGGTATAGCTCTGGAATCATAAACCGCATCGGTGGTGTAATGGTTAGCATGCTCGCCTCGAGTGCAGTAGATCGTGGGTTCGAGCCCCGGTCAGGTCAAATCAAAGACTATAAAATTGGTATTTGTTGCTTCTCTGCTAAGGACGCAGCATTAAGGAGTATGAGCAAAGACTGGATGGCTTGGAATCAGAATAACGTGTCCGAGTGGAGCGACATGTCTATCTGTGGACTGTTGTTTTAGTGAGCTAGTACTATAATGATCCAACTCAGCATGTCGGTCAAGTACAAAGCGGACCTTATCATCATTTCATTGAAAATTAACTTGTTCTCGCCATGATATAGCTGGAAAATTGCTGAGTTGGCATTAAACAACAATCACTCACTCACTCACTCCTTCTGGAATCATAAAAAAGTACATCAACCATATTCTAACTTGACCTATGTATTGTGGTAAAAACATTGTGAAATAAATTTCAAATATTTACTGAATGGAAACTTGAACAGAAACCAGAGTAATTGGTATTTTTTCAGCAAACCAGGGGAAAATAATCTCAACAACGGAAAAATTGGTGTGGTCCGTAAAACTTGGCCTGCTTTTTATTGTCCTCGAACTTGTGGATAAATTTGATTTAGATTATATATTTAATAAAGGAACATTAAGGTATTGAGCAGAAACCAAAATTTGTATTTTTTGTCAAATTCGTGAGGAATAACTCCAGAATAAAAAGTGGTAAAGTCTTAAGTCAAACATGGCCTTCCTTTTATTGTGTCTGACTGTTATCCTTAGAATTCAACAAATATTGCAATGCAGAAAACCTTATTAAACATACATTGTATATTAATACAGTAGTTTGATGGTGTTTTAGGTAGTAGAAGAAGCTTACAGAGTGTTGAAACCTGGAGGTAGATTTATGTGTTTAGAGTTTAGTCAAGTCAACAATATCCTCCTTAGAAGGTACACAACTGTAGATAATATAGTTCCCCTCTTATAAGACTCTTCCCATAAAAGGCCACACATCTTGCTTGGGAAGATATCAGATGCAACAGATACTAAAATACTTGTAATTTGGCTAATAATTCCTATTTGTTGGCCTTAATGTGCAAGTGACACAAAATGGATTTTGAATAAATGCATGTGTCTAATTTACAGCATAACTTGATTCTTTTATATAATGGTCAACTAATTCCAGTTTTGTGACTTCAGTTTAAAAAAATGAATGTACAGAATTACAATGTACATTTGTAGATAGACCTCAGGATATGACACATGTGTGTATAATTTTATTGATCATCTGCAGATAAAGCATCGTTAATAACCCACTGCTGATCACACCCTGATATCCTCCTCTCATCACCAGTGGGTCAGCTGAAAGATAAATGCTCGTAGTCATGTGTTATTTGTGTGTCATTTTAATTAGTCTCCACCCATTTGTGTTGTACAGCCAATCGAATCACACTTTGAAAAAAGAAAATGTTTTCCTTGCAAAGTAATATGATATGTGGATATGAAAGCGTTATAAATAACCATGGGTTTATAGACAATGAATGAATGCTATGTCGACTAGTAAGATTGTAATTTTTATAATCTGGTCAATTCATCGAACAAGAAATTTGAATGATGTTATGCTATGGAAACCACTACGTACAGATCAATTACGAAAACAAACCTGAAACAGTGGTTTTCATATAAATTTTGACCCACAGGTGACGAGTAGAGAGTATCAGAGCGTGGTTAGTGGTGGGTTACAGACTATGCAGGTATAGTTGTAATCTAATCTGTTAGAACTGGTTTTTTTTTCAGCATTTATGACAACTACTCTTTTCAAGTTATACCAGTAATGGGACAAGTACTAGCTAGTGACTGGAAATCATATCAGTATTTAGTGGAGAGTATACGTCAGTTTCCTAACCAGGTAAAATTTCTTACAGTCATTCTATTTCTTATATAATATAGCGGATGTGGCCGAGTGATCTAGGGCACTGGACATAAGGCTAAGCGATTGGTGCTGCAGTATATCAATGTTGCGAGTTCAAATTCTGCCGAAGGAGAACAAAAATTTGTCAGCTCAAAAAATCTAATTCCAAAACCGAGTTAAATTTTCTGACGTATATATGTTTCCATTGATCGTTCAGTGGTTTTCTCTGGATCCTTCTGTTGCCTGCACTGATGAAATGAACTGCCACGATATATATAACTGAAATATTGTTGAAAAAATGAAAAACACCCATATAAACCTCATATATAAATGGATTTTCTTTATCCTATTGCTGATGAATGTTGTTATCACAAAGTAGATAAATATGATTTTCTAAAAGACCGCATAGGTGGTTTAATGGTTAGCATGCTTGCCTTGATTTCCATAGATCGTTCAAGCTTAGGTCGGGTAAAACTAGTTCTAATAATAAAACCCTAAATGCTCGCATACTCGCAAGGGTTTTAACGGGATGCCATTACAGGTAATGGAGCAGCCGCATTTATCAATAATAAGACATAACCTTTCCTTTTGGCCACTATTATAACAAGTTTTTATTACCTACCAGTATTTTAGAATGTAATTCCCACAAAATAAAAATTTGTTTACCAACTACATTTTGAATTTCGTCATTTGAGGTCATTTTCCGGTCAAAGCCTCACTTTGGTATTTTTTGGATGCCATATTTGGCGATTGAGACATGAATGTTTACATCAGCTGTAGTAAATATACTAAATATCGTAGTAGAAATACCATATTTAGAAAAGCTCCGCCTTCCGTAGTTTCCGGTTATGGCGAACAATAGATAAATTTGAACAAGTTTGTTGTTGCTTTTGAAAAACATACATTTTTCAGCCAAACCGATTTAACAAGGACTGGGATCATCAGTAATAGTTATAATGAAATGTTTGAAGCGTAAATAGTGAATTTTTACGTTCAACTGCAATATATTTTTTTGCTCCATTGTGACGAATGGGACCCCTTTGTAGCTCCGCCGAGACACAAGTTTGTCACAGGAGCTACATTATTGCAGCTAGGTAAAACCAACAACTATAAAATCGGTATTTGCTGCTTCTCCACTAAGCACACTGTATTAAGGAGTAAGAACTAACTGGTTGGCTCGGAATCAGTATAATTTGTCCGAATGGGGAAACATGTCTACTCACGGTCTGTTGTATTAGTGTGCTTATGTAGGATTAAATAGTGTCCACCGTGAAATATTGTCCTCTGTTATAATTGTTTTCCATGATAAAGTCTGAGGACGGAATAAAGGGCAGAGGTGACTTCTTTTGGTCTGTCGGGAAATTTTCATTTGAAAAAGATACAATCGGACACAATTTCACAGGACACTATTATGTCTTACACTAGTACTATTTAAATCCAATTATGCATTTTGGTTTAGTTCAAAACAGACATCATCTCATCAAATGTTTTCGCCATGATATAGCTGAAAAATTACTCATTTGGCATTAAACAACAATCACTCATTTGATACTAATTTTTAGCTCAACTAGACAAAGGCCATGCAAGCTTTTGTCATCACATGCCATCCGTCAGAAGCATTTTACTGTACAGTAATAAAGTATGGCAAGCATTATTACTAAGCTTATTTGTTTTCAGAAATAGTTTACTGTACAGTAAAGATGTATAGCAAGAATTACTACTATGATAACTTATTTTCAGAATCAGAGAAACCTGTTTAAACCAAACCTGAAATCCTGTATAAACCGAACTTTAAATAAAGTCCATTTTTGAATGAAATATTTTTTAATTTAGTGGTAATCTGCATAAACCAAACACCAGTCTATTTCCGAATACAAAGGAGGATTGGTATAGACATGTTTCCCTACAATTGATTACTGCAAACACTTGTACCAAATGACATAATATAGTTCTCTTTTTCAGGAGGACTTCAGTAATATCATTAAGTCTGCTGGATTTAAGATGGTGTTGTATGAAAATTTAACATTTGGAGTTGCTGCCATTCATTCTGGATTTAAACTGTGATACAAGAAATTATTTATTATGTATACATGTGTAATTGTTTTATAAAATTTAGATATAGACAAGTAAGGAAAAGGGATCTCTATATGGTATAATCATACAAATTACATTCATAAATATAATACAATCCATGAATTTTATTTTATATAATGTTGCAAAAATAAATATCAATAGAGTATCAACTCAATTCAACATACTGTTTAACACAATAATAGTTTAATTATTGTTTCATATTAATACTGTCTATAATGAATTACAGTCAAACCTGTATTAAAAGGTCACATTTTTCTTGTAATAACATAGAAAATTTCATATGAATTGAACCTCTTTAAAAAGGTCACCTGTCTTAAAAGATCATTTTTTCTTTGTCCCAAAGGTGACGTCTTAATCCAGATTTGACTGTGTTTGTTTCAAAAGTCTACAGAAACTGCATCTTTACAGATAAGTGGTAATTTTTTAGGCTGTGTCTTGCTAGCTATGTGAGACGTCAGCCTCTCAAACTCTACATTATTATCTGTTTGTAGTATTTTTGCCAGTTCAGAGTCTGTAATACTTGACAAACGCCATGTAGACTTCTTAGAACCTGTATCAGATTTGTTTGTGTATACGGAGTCGACTTCTGGAAATTTAACTCTTGTTTCTGCAGGCAAACGATTGTCAGATTTATCCATAAAGGAATTATCAATGTCTTCCTGGTCAGGTTCCACCAAATCTACATCTGCAAGAGATCCACGTCGGCGATTTCGGTTTGGAAGTGTCGAATTACTGGCTATGTACTCATTGTAATTCTTGTAAGCCAACTCCATTTGATACATGGAATCGGGAGAAGATACAGGAGATGATATGACAATGGCACCTTTTGATGTTTTGTTTTCTTTGTTCTCAGACATTACTTGATTTGTCTGTGTCTGTGTTTGTCTAAGCATCATGGTTTCTTTGATTAAATCGGTTATCTGGTCATCTTTCCAATCTAACTTCTTCTTCAGATGTTCGACTTCAACTCGTACTGTTGCTACCATATTCCTGAGATGTTTCATGTCTATGCCAGGATTTTGTTTATTTCTTATCTGCTGTTTCGCAGGTTTCCGTAAGATATCAACCAGTTTTTCTATTTCTTTGTTGACTATAGACTTTGCTTTCTCGTCCCTTTCTAAATGTCTTTTTACAATATCAGAGAGAGGCTCATTGTTATTTGTTGATTTTTTCAGCAAGGTTAATATTGTTTCACGTTCTGCTGCCTTGCTGTCTACAGCATCTTGTTGTTCCTTTACTAAATCTAAAATTGTATGTACATTTTCTTCCAAACGTGACATTTTTACATTTTCTTGGTCATAATCATATTCAGACTGATTTCCAGATAGAAATTGTTCAATAACTGAATTTAGGCTTTTAATCTTTTCATTAAAAGAAACAAACTTCTCCCTTAATCGTAAAATAGAACTATTATTTGCAGCATTGAATCGTGCTTGTACGCTAAGTTCAGCTTTATACCGTTTCCTCGCTCCATCCCGTTCTCTTTCTAATGCTTCGATTTCCAATTCCTTTTTCTTTACCTTTTCTTCTAGGGCTGTTAATTCATTTTTCAATGTGGAGACCTGTTAATTAAATATTTTATTTTTTTTACAAAGAAAACGGAATAAGTGAATACCCTTTGGGTCAAAATTTCTGACCATAATAGTCAGGTGTTTGGATTATATAGGTTAGATTTACTAAGATGTCAGGTTTTGGGGCCAATTTAGTTCGGTTTACACTATTGTAAATAATTTGATTGCTTCTCTGTGTGCGAAGGTAAAATTGTGTATGAAAGTTATAGGAGTAATATTATATAATATTTTCTGCTTCTACAAAGAACACAACTAAAATTTAGGTCAAATGTTGCATTTAGCAAAATTAACTATTATTAACTCTTTTGACAACATCAGAGTGCTTATAAACCCATTGTGTATTTTTGTGCAGTTCTTCATGATCAAGAACCATATTTTTTACAAAAATGTTTAAACAAGCAGTCGATGCAAATCCTCCAATGTGAATTTTGATTAGATACCACGAAATAAGTAAGAAATCTAGAGTATTGGATTAACAGACAGACCTACAACATCGCCTGAATAATAACTGGAGAAGACCAAGAACATCGAACGAAAATTATAGAGTACCGACATAACAGAGGACACATGTTGATAGTTTATCATTATTCAAAGGGTGATGCTGGGAAATACTTCAGGAAATGTCAATTTTAAAAACATTTTACAAAAAAGGGAGGGGGAAACTGCATGTATATACTGGCTTTGTCCTGCGTTTGTTTGTGTTTAAAGTGTTTGTTTTCATGGTATGTATCATTTTTTCAGACGGTGTATTTGTATTGTCACTCTATTTTATCGGTTGCAATGCAAGCCAATTGTAAGATGATTATGGTTTACCTGCAAACTTTGTATCCATACATTATGTCTGCAATCTTAAGATTCTCTAAAGTCATGAATTATGATATCATGTGTGTTCTAGCAGATTGCTTGCCTAATTTAAAGTGTTCCCTATTGAACAAGAGTATAAAGAATACTTTATTTTAACATTATAGTTAGATTTTGGTTTTATACATTGATTTCTTGCTTCAATTGTATTATTTATCAGTTTAACCTCGCCACTTTTTATTGACGTGCCTGTACCATGGCAGAAAAGTGAGTGGTCATATTTGTGTGTTAATGATATCGATTTTAACTTTATTTAGCGATTTTTCTATTGAATTTTGGAACTGTTCTGACAGTGTGATATTATTTGGAACTGTTCCACTGTGATATTTTTAATTTTTGTGTTATTACCTTACCTTGGCCACTATTTACCTGTGTTCTCTTGTTATCTAACTTTACTCTCAGTTCTCTTTCTTGTGAGAAACTTGTCTTTTTGTTCTCTAAGACCTCAAACCGTTCTGTAGGATATCTATTCCAACATTTGGCAAGGGACTTTTCCTTTATCTGTAATGATGCAGAGAAAGAATGTCGGTTTTATGCATTTTTTTTTAAGATTTAAGAAATTTGAATGAATGAATATTCCTTTATTCAATGGAGGAACACGGAGATCCAAATCTCAAATATATTTTCGAGTGATGGAACAGTCCAAAAACACACACAAAAAAACAAACAATAACAGTATTTAAGCACATAAAAAAAACATGATTGATTGATTGGTGTTTAACGTCCAGTGAGCAATTTTTCAGGTATATTCAAGACGATGAAAAAAAAACAATAACAGTATTTAAGCACATAAATAAAAAAAGAAAAAACATACAAATGATACAAGTTAGGATTACATAATAAAAACCTTTAAATTTGAAATTATTTTTAAATTGTCTTTTATTGTAGTTTTGATATTCAACACCATTACCTCAGAATATTAATAATTTACAAAGTCAAAGAAAAGTTACACCCTTTCTGATTGTTTTGCTATCACAATTGAAAACAAGATTTGTTGTCTTTTCTCAATTGTTTTGTGCTTTTCTCTGGTATGGTCATTTACATTGACTTTCCTTGTAATATAGTCAGCTTTATAATAGTTAATGACTTCAGTTAACCAATACTATAGGGGTAGTCAGAAGCCTTCCAAATACCATGAAAGACAAGACAATACAATGATCAACATTGAAGATATCAAGAAGGTAATCAGATGGCTTAAATCAACGGACAGACAATACAATGACCAACATTGAAGATATCAAGAAGGTAATCAGATGGCTTAAATCAAAGGACAGACAATACAATGACCAACATTGAAGATACCAAGAAGGTAATCAGATGGCTTAAATCAAAGGACAGACAATACAATGACCAACATTGAAGATACCAAGAAGGTAATCAGATGGCTTAAATCAAAGGACAGACAATACACTGAACATTTTAAAGATACCAAAGGGGTAATTAGAAGCCTTACATCAAGGAAGGACAGACAGTATATTGGACAAAAATACAAACAATGATCCACAAAGCACTACACAGAGAACTACAGGTTGAGCAGCACTAACACCCGAGGTTGAACCGAAGTTAAACTCCGGTGCTTCGGAAGGGTAAATGGTTCCTGCGTGCTCCACTAGTAGTGTTTGCATAGTTTGTTGTATTAGATGTAAATTATATATGCTATGGTTGTCGACATGGTCACTTTATTTCAGCTACCGGTATATCTTGGTGGTCACTTGATTGATACAGGAATCCAGAGTACCCAGAGAAAATAATGTTTTGTAGACCATTGTTTGTCCTTTTTCTTTTAGCAGCAGTATTGTCTGTTCTTTGATTTACGGACTCTGGTTATCACTTTTAACACAGTATTGTCTGTTCTTTGATTTACAGACTCTGGTTATCACTTTAGGTATCTTCAAACTGTTCTTAGATGTAAGTCAAACTACCACATGATCGTCCTTTGTATGGTTTGTTATGTATAATTCCATTTCAAATACGTACCTTCGTTTCCAGGTATCTAATAAATTTAGATTTAGTTTCATCACTAACTTGAACGAATATAGATGGAAATTTATTAAAGATATCACTTGCTTGGATAATGCTGATTTCGTTATCTACAAGAAAATTCACAAGAACTCCATTATTAATAAAAACAGGAAGAAAAC
This sequence comes from Gigantidas platifrons, assembly GCA_002080005.1. NCBI lineage: Eukaryota > Metazoa > Mollusca > Bivalvia > Mytilida > Modiolidae > Gigantidas > Gigantidas platifrons. The sequence continues at coordinate 180,863 of MJUT01041170.1, read as the reverse complement.
TATTTTAGACTTGTCTATTTAATTGTTGTCTCTGTATTGCACTTTGATTTTATGCCTTGTGTTGTCTTTACTACAGGCATTGTGGCTTCTGTCCATGTCCAAAAGAAAAAAAGAACAGTGATTTATAAAACGTCAACTGGGATGTTCCGAAAGGATAATCAGTTCCTGCTCTATTCATGCACCAGTGTGTTACACTTTTACGTTTTACATCTTGATTTTTTTTTATATATAGATACTGGAACATTTGTGCTTTATTTATCTTGTATTTCTCATTTTGGAAATTCTGTTTGAGATTTTTAATTTCAAAAATGATAAATATTACATTTATATACTACATGTACAACAATTGGGTAACAAGACAGTTCGGCACCCATTGAAAAAGACTGTTCGGCACCAAGACAAATCGGTACCAGGACAAATCGGCACCGCATTTTCTTTCAAACAAGCGTGATTAGCTTTTTTAAAATAAAATCAAAGAAAGCATTTCGAAAATTGAGGACAAGAAATATGAAGTGCAGTAATTTAAACGGGGAATTTTCCACAAGTTTTCCGTAGGGTTAAACACAATTATTAATGATAAAATACAGAAAGAGTGATTACAAAACATCAAAATCACAATTCTTACCATAATATTATACAAGGCAAACATTAACATTACCAAGAAGACAACTAGTATGAGTCGTTTCTTTTCATCAATAACTAAACGTGGATCAGGATTAGAATCGGCATGATCGGGATCTTTTCCGAAAATTTTGGAATTGGTTCAAGGCTATTGGAAGTTTTGTACGTAAAATCAAAGAAAAAAAAACACAAGTGCCGATTTGTCTTTTTGAGGTGCCGAAATATCTCACATAGGTGCCGAAGTGTCTAGAATTCCAACAATTGGTATCCGATGATTAGAGATTTTATATCGATGCTTATATATATTGTATTTTTAAATTCGTTAACAGTTGTTTTCAATTTCAAAACATACTATCTATCAGCCTCTATCTATAGTGTACCTTCTTCATACAAGTGATCTGCCAGGAAGTTATGCCCAGTGATATGCAGAACATGACGTAATTTACGTAAGGCGTCACATCCACGAAGTTTCAGTGTGTACAGCAGCCGTTTTGCTCGATCTTCTGTCGTTTTACATGCCTGGAAATATTTAAAATTCATTACTGGTTGTTTTCTTGGGTGTCGCCATTAAGAAGATTACATACATGTATATAATATCATTTATATAGTTCAACTTAACAGCTTTACTTACGATAACGCTGCTCACTCGGCTATGGCTTTGGTTGGTTTTATGGTGTTTAAATCCACTTTCAACAATATATCAGTTTTATCATCGCGGTCAGTTTTATTGGTGGAGGAAACCGGAGAAAACCACCGATCTGTCGCAAGTCACTGACAAACGTTATCACATAATGTTGTATCGAGTGCACCTCGCCATGAACGGGTACGAACTCACAACTTAAATGGTGATACGCACCGATTTTACGGGTAGTTTTGAATCCAACTGCCACATGATCACGACGGCCCATCTCGGCTATATGGTGCTGGTGTCACAACTTCACCATTAAAACGAAATCTCCGTCAAAAGGTTTGATTGACCACCTCAACTGCATTTGTCACAACTCCATCAATTTCGTTCTTCATATAAACTGTAAGGTGAAGGAGAACAGTGGATTTAACTAATGGAGTGAACACCCATGTAAACTGTAAGGTGAAGGAGAACAGTGGATTTAACTAATGGGGTGAACACCCATGTAAACTGTAAGGTGAAGGAGAACAGTAGATTTAACTGATGGTGTGAACACCCATGTAAAATTTAATAATATCTCTTCAAGTCGTTGTAAATGCGATTAAGTCACAAAACTGGCGTGGCCCATACGTTCATCCAAATGGCATGGAACCTTGGTGCTTCAAATAGTCATACTATTTCTTTATTTTAAGATACATTTTATTTCCTCTTCAATTGTTAGAGGGATCACTACACACCTAAGACGATGGCTCTAAACTAGTGGCGAAGAAAACATTCGTACTGTTGGGTTTTTTTCTCCATCTTTTCCTCCTTGTTTGTTATGTTATAAAACAATTGTAACAAATGATCATATTGTATATGCCCCCTGTGGGCCCTTGATTCATGTGATTGGTGAATTAATAAACTTATGACATGACTTATAGACACCATGAGCAAAATGTTTCTTATTAGGGTATTCTAAAAATAGTCTCAATTATTCAAATGATAGTTTTCTTCTAATCTTCATATGCATAATTTATTTCAAATGTCTAAAAATATCTTATATATTGGAGAGTATATAAATATTGTAAAGTCAATCGTATTTGAAAAAAAAAATCACTACATTTCTTCCCTAAATGTTAGGGGTCGTCATCGTATGGTAATTGGATCTACAACTACCTGTGCAATCAGTGCCAATTACCACTAAAGTTGTGAGTTTGTACTCCGCTAATGGCGAGGTGTACTCGATACAACATTACGTGGTCAAGTGTTTTGTGGCAGGTCAGTGGTTTTCTCCGGATATAAGTTATAATACCAAAAGCAATAAAATATATATGACAAAATTCATAAATGCATTTGATCTCGCAATTGTTATGCTTTATTGGAAAGACCCTAACTTGGGACAGGCACGCACATGTGGTGGTGTTAAACCGGTTAATGGGTTCCCAGCCATCTCTTGATAATAGGATCTCCAACAGCAATTCAGGTATCAGCAAACAATTTAGAGAATTCGTAGACGGGCTTCAACAAACTACATATTTTGTAAGACGAAAATAAATGACATCATAAACAGAGACAGTACTGAATAGCAGATATTGTACTCCATATTCAAGTCAACTGCCAGTTTCACCGATTATAATATATACAAATGTAGTAGGTATAAACTAATTCGATTTAAGGATGTAAATTATACGCCTTATGTTATGGCAAGGATTTATATAGTAATCCTTGGTTATGGTAATCTGATATAAGATCTTATTTTTTAAAAATTGAATGAAAATATATAAATTGTTTATGATTCACAGGCAAAACATTAATACTCCGATTACAATTGAAAAAAACAAATATGCATAAGAATTGTAGCAAAACGACAATCTTAAATTTTCCACTTAAATACATATACACGTATTATATCATTTTATTATATAAATGTTGACATAACATGCCCATTTTATAAATAAAATTCACGAGTGAGAGTAAGTTGCCTTGGTAAAAGATGAAAGCCTTTATACATCCAGAAAAATAATATACATAAAGTTATTATGCGTAACAATACCAGTGAAAAAGAAAATATAGTATAATTCGGGGGTGATGGGGTGTCCTGTATTTAACCAAGTTGTATATTTAAAATCAATCGTTTGCAAATTAGATCAAACCAATCTGGAATGGAATAGTCACCGAGTGGTCGCCGCCTTCAAGAATGTATCCAATATGGCCGCCATAACTTAAAATCAAAAAGTATTTAAATGGTCAGAACCTCTAAAATTGAGACTAGGATGGGATAAACTTTGACCCACGGAAATCATGATAATTATTAGTTTAACATGTATTTCGGAAGTTCCTTCATTAAAACCTGTTTGTATATGTCAATTTGGCTATTTTTTGTTGGATTCTGCAAATTATGCCCATGGGAAATGTTTTTAAAAACCTCCTATGAAACCAAAGAAACAATTTGAACAAAACTAAAAAGAATATATATATAACTGTCCTGCCCTCTTGAAATGATTACATGAAACTATATATCGGTTCAATTTAGAATAATTGCATTTTTTGGAAGAGTTGCATCAAGATACATTATACATAGTTTGTTGATAATATCATCGCACTCTTGAGAAAATGTACATTTATGCAATATAAAACACAAATGAACAGATGGGCTTCACACATTTCTTAATCTTAAATTAAAAAATAAATTTATGATTTTAAACCGTGACGAATTTTTTTTTTTTACAAGATTTAGACATACCTGAATGTCATCTATCATAGAGTCTGGTAAAACTTGATTCCATCTTAACTGGTTATAAAATTCCTCTGTTAATATTATATTATGAACTAACAAATGATAATTTCTATCCAGTATATCTTTCTCCTGTTCTTCCATTACACAATCACGTCAAATCTTGAATAGCACACAGAAATATGAAGACAGAACTGTCCTTTTTCACTAATTAATGGACAACTGTTACCTGTTTGTACCTGGATCACTAATTTTGATTTAAATACAAAGGGTACTTGAAAGGCTCCCGACAGTTATGATATAGTAAAACATCTAAGTCAACAGACAAGTGCTATAAACTGTAGACAGTTTATACAATAACTATATCGTAAACTGTAAAACCATTCTTATTGTGTACATTTTCTCCTCCTTACATGAATTTATTATACACAATGTTGGCTAAAACCTTTAAACATAAAAGATTATTGATATAAATATTTGTTTATTAAGTATTCTAAATAGCATAAATAAATCACCAAATCCTGTTTCATGTCATTTTATACGTTTACATATTTGCCATGTAATATATTGCAACCAAATATACTGTAAACATGCAATATATTTATACGGAATATAATAATCTTTGAACACGTGTTCTTTTTAACCAAAATGGTTGAATAATTAAATGTTAAAGTTAATGTCATATTAAATTCACGACAGTGACTACTTTGACTTTAAGAATTCAACAAGAGGCTCATCTGAGCCAGAATCGCTCACCTGAAGAAACAAACCAAAGATACTTGCAGATATCTTGAATTTGTAAGGAACAGATCATTGTGATGTTTGACTGAAAACCAGTTGTTTGTAAAAGACTCACAATATGAGAACATTTTTGGTTGAAAACCCGATGGATTTGACCAAATACATAATGTTCTATTTTTAGTAACAACAACAATCTTTGGTGGAGTTCAGACATATGAGATACAGTTTAGAATGTGACGATTAAAGGCATATTTATGCATAGTTTGGTTCACATTGGCCTAGTAGTTTCAAATAAGATTTTTAAAGATAATTTTTTGGTTTGATTTAAAGAGCTTCTAGTTGAGCTCTTACAGTTAAAATTTGATGAAATTAGTCTTGAGATAGGGCGGATTTTGAAAATGTAAGAATGTTCTATTTTTAGTTAATTCGACCATCTCGGATTCATTTCAGGTCAATCGGATATGATTTAGAATTGGGACCATGCAGCGACTATACCTGCAATTTGAAGTTGGTTCAAATTATCCGAGTAGTTTCAAAAAGAGGACTCTTGATGAACAGCGGATGGGAGTATACATGTATCCTTTGCCTTTGTGCGCTCTAGCAAATTCATTTCTTATCTGATTCTCAATAAATTTATACATAATCCTTATTTCAAAAATATATAATTTATGTTCGAAAATGGATGATATCAGCATACATTTGTTGAAGTGGTAAGCATCTTTGTTTTAATGAAAACTGTGAATTTTGATAATTGTTTCTAATATGCACGCTAGCAAATTCATTCTTTCACGAAATTGTTACAGATCTCTGTATGTCATAATATCTCAAAACAAGTATGGAAATGAGTGATACGGGTATCGGAATATTTTTTTTTTTTGTAAAATATTTTTCTTATGATTAAAAAACAGATGAATTTCGAGAATTGCTTCTTTAGAGCGCTCTATACAAAACGAAAACAGAAAACCGACCTTACATTTCACGTTCCACTGTATAGATAATGTCCACTGTATAGATAATGTCCTTTCACTAAATAATGTCCTTTCACTAAATAATTCCAATTTGGTGACTATGTTGATCACATCTATGACCGTATCTAAGTCGAAATAAATGTTACCTAAGATACAGTCACTGGTCTGCTTCATACCTTGACATACCTCTAGAAAATGAGTCAGGACCAGTTGAGAATGTAGAGCCCCATTATTAACGTTCATTTTAAATGAAGAAACATTACATCAGCACCTGCATACGGAATGTACAGTCCATGGACATAAGTATTCGTCACCAACGATTTTTGACTATATATTTCACATAAAATCACATTAAAACAAATTATATATTTGAAAGCTATCTCTGGGCAGATTTTTATGAAATTTATTTCAAGACGCACAGAATTCTTTGAATTTGATTTGTTTATCGTATATATCCAAGTTGATACAATATTCTAGAGCGTGTGGTTCATATGGGATGTTCTTGATATTAGAGGGTTGCTGCTAACGGGCAAATTACTGAACCAAATAAGGGCTCATAAAGTTATGTTGAAGCCATCACTTGGAAAGTTTGATGGTCGGCATGGTGACCAGGTTATGTTGATCATTATTGTTTGAGGTTTGCTAGGAAATTTTCCAACAGTTAATGGATATTAGAGACTTCCATAATATTACAAAAAATTGAATTAAAATATTTTGAAATCATATACTGTTTCTTGTCACACATATTGTTTTTCTGGTTCTAGATATGTATGGTTGACATGCACTTTAAAAAAAATGTGATAAGTCTGAGAGACTTCCATGATTTTCACTAAATGAGAATTCAAATATTTTGAAAACCATTTCACGGTTCCATGCCATACTCAGCTTATATTATCGTTATACCAGTCCCCAAAAAATTCGGTTGATATGTATATGTGTACCTCCCTTCACCCGAACAAAAAGTTTTGATTGAAACCATATTTTATTATGTGTTTGTAGGTGTATTTTTCAACAGAGAGTCACAGCTATTATTCTTCTGTTTCCAGATATGTATGGTTGTCGTGCATTTAAAGAAAAGATGATAGGTCTGAGAGTCCATTATGATATTTATTTAATGGGAATTCAAATATTTTTAAATACCATTGTTCCATGACACATGTATTGTTCTACTAATCCCAAACAAGTCGGTACCTCCCTTCTCCCGAACAAAAAAAGATAATTATAAGTCAGAGAGTCTTCCAGAATAATGACATTCAGATATTTAGAAATCTTGAAATAAGGATAAATAAGGATTATGTATAATTTTAACTGGCCGGTGAGAATTCATGAAAGACCCTGCACGAAGTCTACCACACTGTCAGAGCACAGTTTGTACCCATATGAATGCCGACCGTCTGTTGAAAATTTGGACCCATCCTAAAACAATTTTATTAGAAATCTACCCTTTGATTACTATAAGTAGTATAATAAGTGATATTAGTCGATTTTAGCTATCCTTTAGTTTTTTAGATTCTCTAATTGATATTCAGAATATTTCAGAATCCAAATTCACTTTTCGCTTTCGTACAAATTAAAAAGATTAATGTTTGATTATCATGGCGTTCCAGTGCACATTTGCTTAAATGAAGAAAATTATTAGACAGATCCACTGAAAATGAAACAATGTAATCGGGTAGTGTAGGAATGAATTTAATGTGTTCCGAAAAGGGGAGATAATTATATAAAAACAAAACATTAAAATGTCAAGAAGCAGATTGAAATAAGGTAATTGTCGAGCGAGACATTCATTCACGACGCAGAAGAACAGTAAAGCATATTATAAACAAGCAGCGATCCTTCCTTTTCGATAATATCATAAAGTTGAACCCAAATTATATTATCAACTTGTCAGGTGCGACGGATAAGATGGTAACAAGACAGTTCGGCACCCGTTAAAAAAGATAGTTCGGCACCAAGACAGTTCGGTACCAGGACAAATCGGCACCGCATTTTCTTTCAAACATATCCTCGTATGACAATAAGCCGGTCAGTCATTGCATAATGTTTGATTTTTTTTTTCATGTTTGAAAAGTAAACATTTTTTTCTTTGCAATTATGTTCCTCATCTATTCTTGCTCACATGTGTAAAGTTCCATGGAAAAAAGATCGATAATAATAACACACTGACCCATGTTTGTTTACTCTCCTTTTTCCAAATGGCATCCTATTACATCACATAAGACCAGTCAAAGGTCAATAAAGCACCTGTTTTTGTCATAGGCCAACTAAACTTAAAAAGTAAAGCAGATTAAGAAATTACAGTATTTTAGCTTTTTCGATGTAAATTGTTTTGTCTGAAAAATTTCAAAAGATGTCTTTTTAAATAGTTTGAAATTCAAGCATTAAAAAATAATTCATGATGCAAATATTAACTTGCTTACCCATAAAATAAAGTATTTAATCCAGTGAATTTGGTGTTTTTGCTTTTGTCAATACAATCTATTAGACTGACTACATTCTGTCATACTTTTGTAAAACAATTAATGACTGATTTCATTATTTTAATCACATTTAATATCCCAGAATACATCACTCACTCACAAAGAACAATCAACCATTTTGGTAGAATGTGAATGATCAATCATCATATTTTCAAAGTATTTTAAAATACAATTTGCATGGCCTACATTCCAGAAACGGTCATGAACTGTGATGAGAATTATGTCAACAAACCGGAAATATAAAAATGTTTGGGGAATACCATCGCTTAAAATAGATTTCACAGGCAGAATGACCAGGTAAAAAGGACATTAGTAAAAAGGTGCTTTTTTACTTGCATGGAATTTGTTCAATTCAATCTTACTTGTTTTAATCGCATTTTATAATCTCCAAGTTTTAAATCACTGCTTCGGCGTCTATATACGTTATAAATATACGGAATGACGTCATTGGCCTCGTGCTGCGCGAGAATAGTTAATCAAAACAAATGACCGACTTTATTGCATGACCGAGCAAATGTCACGACACGATACGTGATTTAATAGCTTTTTTAAAAATAAAATAAAAGAAAGTTAAAACAAAAACAAAAATAAAAAAACATCAATGATCGTTTAAATGCAATCAAAACATAACTGATTTAAATATTCTTTAAAAGAAGCCATTATTAACTCTCTTAATTAAGATCAAAAGCATTTCGAAAATTGAGGACAAGAAATATGAAGTGTTTATGCATGCACTCCTATGACTTACTTTTTATATAAATGTCATACATTGTACCTGGCATAAATTCCATAAACAACAGACTCGGTGCAGTAATTTAAACGGGGGATTTTCCACAAATTTCCGTAGGGTTCACACTGGAATGAAAAAGGGGTGTATAATCCTTAAACACAATTATTAAATGATAAAATACAGAAAAAAAGATCTTTTCCGAAAATTTGGAATTGGTTCAAAGCTATTGGAAGTCTTGTACGTCAAATCAAAGAAAAAACACATGTGCCGATTTGTCTTTTTGAGGTGCCGATTTGCCTAATTGAGGTGCCGAATTGTCAGGGTGCCAATTTGTCTTGGTGCCGAAATGTCTCACATAGATGCCGAAGTGTCCTGGTGCCGAAGTGTCTAGAATTCGGATAAGATTGGCTACATACATAAGTTAACCTTCTTGTGTTTTATGGTTAGCTGTAATTCACTATTAGTATTGCTGTTGTAGGCCTAATCAATTGTATAAATTTTATGTTAATTGTTCTGCCTTAACAGGCACCTATGATTAGCAATACAATGCTTGTTTGTTAACCTCATTATGTACATTATTATGTATTGGGCTCATAAGATCTTAGTTTTCTTCTTCCTCTTTGATATAGGGTAATAACGGTGAAATTCGGACCTCCAGATAATTCAGACGTTTTCCTTAGATTGCTCTCTATTATACACAATGCAACTGTATTCTATATTGCTACTGTACATTACATGAAAGATAAAGCCTAAGGTATTCCGCAATGAACCCGCGGCGTTGAGTGATTCTTGAAAAAACTGAACAAGAAAACATTGCCATACTTACACTTCCACCTCATACAACACACTTCTTGCAGCCCCTGGACAGATCAGTTTTTGGTCCCTTCAACAAGGCTTATAACAGATATTGCTCTGAATTTTTATCTGACCATCCCTGTAATTTAGTCAACAAATGGATATTTCCCGGGCTATTTTTTCTAAAGAATGGGTGACGGCAATGACAAAAGCCTTGTACAGATTTCTTTTACTAAGCTGTCTGTATTTTTCAGATTCATGTCCGAAATTTGCAGACACTGTCCGAATTTTTCCTGTATGAAATGTGTCATAATTATTCGTTATACACTCCTCTAGTCTCTAATACCATTCGAAAGTATCAGATTTTTTCATTTGTTAATAACCTTAGATACTGCTTATACTTTCGGGGGTCTCTGGCTTAACCATACGGTGTATTATTAAACAAACGGTAAGCAAATCATGGACACTGAAAGGAACATGTAGCTATTTTTTTGTTTCCAAAACGTCTAAGTCTTATTTGAACTATAATCATACATGTGATAGCTCCCAGATTCTGCGGGAGTCTCCCGGATTCGACCCTTCAAAATGCAAGTCCCGGAATTGGTAGAAAATCTCCCTGATTCATAATCTTTGTCAAAACGTTGAAATTACATCCAATCTATCGACTTCCGGTATCGATTTTACCTAGGTACTTTCCCTGTGTTTATAATTAGCAACACATCAGCTGATTACACCTGTCAATCTACCTGTTAATCTACGACGCTTGGGTGATTTTGTATTGATTTTCAGCAATTAAATCTTAAAAACTAATCACTTAGTTTGTTTAATAGTAAAGTTTTTGACAGGGGTTCAGCATTTTTGAAATGGCTTCTCGTAAAAGACACTCGTCGTGTCCCGATGGACCAGCTAACCCTAAGAAAATTAAATACGCCTGCAAATTTCAAGAAAAGTAGAAAATAGAATTTGACTGCATCACCAATAGTGATAAAGGGGAATCGTATGTGTACTGCACAGTATGCAATTCACATTTTGGTATCACATACAGAGGTAAAAATGTTGTACAAAGACATGTTACATCAACGAGTCAAGTAGAATTCCGTTTGCGTCGATAAGAACAAGAAATTGACAGACATTTTCTTGAAAAAGTAAATTCTGAGTAAAGCAAAGAATGCTTGCTCCTCTTACATGCAAAATCTACAAAGGGTATCTGAAGATGTGAATGACAGGGAGTAGAATGTTGGTCATTGTGTTATATACTACATTTTGTATTGTATTTGTAGAACTAAAAAGATGTTTTTCATGCATATAAGTATTAATATGTACATAAATTAAACTATAGAAGAGTAAAAGTTGTTGATAAATACGTCGATAAAAAAACTCCCTGATCAGACCCCCAATCTCCTGGTTTTTGAAGGTATATCTCCTGCAAAGACCTGCTGACATTATCACATGTATGTATAATTTTTCAAATATCTCTTGAATCAGGTGTTGTCTCATCAGACTGGAAAACTGCCCATGTTGCTCCTGTTTACAAGAAAGATCCAAAGTATAACCCAGAAAATTATAGACCTATTTCCTTAACTTGTATTTGTTGTAAACTGTTAGAACACATTGTAGTTAGTAACATCATGTCACATGCTGATAAATACAACATACTATACCCCTTCCAACAATAGATTGCGTGAAACTCAACTTATTGAGTTCATCGACGATGTGACTCGAAACTTGGATGATGGCAAACAAACTCATGTTCTAATTATGGACTTCTCCAAGGCATTCGACAAAGTCAGCCATAACCTGTTGATACCCAAGCTAAAACATTATGGCATAAGAAGAAAAGTAAACAGCTGGATAGAAAGTTTCCTGTCAGGTTGAACACAGGCAGTCATTGTTGAGGGTGAAAAGTCTACATACCTCCCTGTCGATTCTGGAGTGCCCCAGGGCTCGGTCCTTGGACCAAGTCTGTTCTTATATTACATAAATGACATTCCCACTGGACTAGCTAGACTCCACTATAAGACTCTTTGCAGATGACACAATTGCATATCTGGTTATTAAATCAAATAGCGATGCCCTAACCCTGCAAAGAGATCTCGATAAACTAGCACAGTGGGAACAATTATGGAAGATGGCTTTCTACCCAGATAAATGTAACGTGCTTACCATCTCACATAATAAAACACCTGTAAAATTCAAATATTGCCTTCACGATCATGTCTTGGAATCTGTTGATAAGGCAAAATATCTGGGAGTAACAATCAGCGATGACCTCAAATGGGAAAGCCACATCAACAACATCTGTAGTAAAGCCAATAGGACTCTTGGCTTCCTGCGTCGCAACCTGAACATCGGTTCCACCTCCGTTAAAGAACAGGCATACAAATTATTAGTCAGACCATCACTGGAGTATGCCTGTTCTGTATGGGATCCCCACCTTAAATCTGACATCAACAAAATAGAAATGGTTCAACGGAGGGCTGCAAGATATGTCACCAACAGACAACGTAATACATCTAGTGTTGGTGACATGCTACAACATCTTGAATGGTGCAGCCTTGAAGATCGACGTAGAGATGCACGCCTTGTCATGATGTATAATGTCTCCCATGACAAGGTTGCAATCAGTAAAAGTGACAGACTTTCACCACCCCTGAAACACTCCAGAAACAAGCACTCTCGATCATATCAGGTCCCACTATGTAGAACACAACAGAGGAAGGCTTCATTTTTCCCTCGAACCACTGTAGACGGGAACCGGCTACCTCAGACAGCAGTGCTGAGTGACTCAGTCGAGTCATTCGGGACTGCCATTACCACATCTCATCCTTAAATTCACTCCCTGCTTTGTACATATTTTTAAACTTATTTCTTATTATATATATATTTTTTTCTTTTCTTCCTTTTTCGCATCGCAATTCAATGACATAATCTTCAAACTGTTGAAGTAGGTCATTATTCGGTAGAAGTAGAAGTAGAAGTGTCAATGGTGAAAAAAAATTATGTTGCTTTTTAGCTCACCTGACCCGAAGGGTCATGTGAGCTATTGCCATCACTTGGTGTCCGTCGTCGTCGTCCGTCGTAAACTTTTTAAAAAATCTTCTCCTCTGAAACTACTAGACCAATTGAAACCAAACTTGGTTTGAATTATCACTAGGGTGTCTAGTTTCAAAATTGTGTTCGGTGATGCCGTGCACCAACCAACATGGCCACTGTTACTAAAAATAGAACATATGGTAAAATTGCAGGTTTTTGGGTAATAACTCAAAAACCGTTAATAATATCAAAAATCTGACATGGGGAAAAATGATCAGCACAACAAGATCTACCTACCCTGCAATTTTGAAGTATATCTGATGACCCATCTTGGAGTTATTGCCCTTTTTTCATCAAATTTCTAAAATTTTGATACTTTTCGTCTTATATTTCAAAAACTATAAGAGATAGATGTTAAGTATAAATTGCATAAATGTGCAGCATGTCAAGATTTACATACCCTGCCATTTTGAAGTAAATCTGATTACCCATCTTGGAGTTATTGCCCTTTTTTCATCAAATTTT
>MJUT01041170.1:143933-167107 GCA_002080005.1 Gigantidas platifrons | reverse complement strand
ATTTTGAAGTAAATCTGATTACCCATCTTGGAGTTATTTCCCTTTATTCATCAAATTTTCAAAATTTTAATACTTTTCGTCCTTTTTTTCAAAAACTATAAGAGATAGCTGATAATTTAAGCTTCAAACATGTTCAGCATGTCAAGATCTACCTACCGTGCAATTTTGAAGTAAATTCCATTACCCATTTTGGAGTTATTGCCCTTTTTTCCATCAAATTTTCACAATTTTAATAATTTTCATTTTTTATTTAAAAAACTATAAGGGATAGATGTTAAGTTTAAACTGCAAAAATGTTCAGCATGTCAAGATCTACAAAAAAAAGTTCACAGTTCAAAATGTCCGACAACTGTGTGAAGAGTTATTCCTCTTGAAATGCATTTTTTGTTGACTTTCACTGCTTTTGGTTACTTAAATAATCAAAGGGAAGCAACTCTTTTACAAAATGTGAAGTAGCAAAAGCTAAATTTTGAGAATCATTGACATTTATGTTTTTTTTACAGCAATATTGATAACTTACATTAAAGGGGGGAACCCCTGCCCAAATTTGTTTGAAGAGGTGGTCTGCAATGACGAGGGCTACATTTGCTTTTTTTTTAACGGAGTTGCCAAGTTTTATTGACTGATGTTATTATACCCAGGTGAGCTATGCAGGCTCCTGGGAGCCTCTAGTTAATACTGTCTTATCAATCACTATATTATATTGTACAATTATTATTTGCAAGGGCAGTTAAACAACTATTCCTCTTTCAGAATGTTTAGTAAGGTTGATGCACAGAAGAAAAATAATTTTTTAGAACAAACAAAGGCAGCCAGAGATGATAGAGCTCAAGAAAAAACACGACATGGTGCTGTCATAAAAATACAGGTTTGTTATACTAATTAGATGATGACACATATGAGTATAAAAAATAATAAAATTAAGAAATAATTTATGGACGGGGTAATTTGTTGGAGATTTTAATATGGGTAACATTATCTGTGTAAAATTTGTGCAGATAATGTTACCCATATTAAAATCTCCCAACAAACTTACCCCTTCCATAAATTATTTCTATTCTAATAGGACATATACGGTAAATTTTAAATCCACATTCCTTTATAGTGTACCCATATTAAAATCTCCAACAAACTTACCCCTTCCATAAATTATTTCTATGACGTGCTGTTTTGGTTTTGTAAACAAAAGGGTATAATAAAACAGCCAAATACATGTATGTCATGATCATCAGCACGTGTAAGTCATAAAAAATGGGGGATTTTTATACCCTTTGTTTACAAAGCCAAAACAGCACGTCATATTAGAATTGAAAACTTACTTGAGCTTTATTTTCTTAAACTCAAAAAGTTATTTTAAATTCTCCTCCTTTATCATTGTACAACTTTTAATTTATTGCATACTGTAAACCGGGACATTTTCGCGCCGTTTTTTTTTCGCGATTTACTGACAAAATCCACATTCACGCTGTTTTAAATTCGCGGTTCACAGACAACCTAAAGTGATAAAATGTATACAGTATTATTTAGACAAACGCATGCTGTGTAATTTTTTCCTCACGGTAAAGATCTGCCTTGATCTTTCTTAGGTAGTTTGACCACATCATCGAATTGTTTGTACAATTAATTAAAACGGTTTGATACTGGTTTAATTAATCCTATGCGAGATCGATAAATGACGATTCCCCCTTACGGCTTTAACTATAGTTATGCATTTTGTGAGTAGTTTTCTTATATATTCACCTCACTTGAGTTTTGAATGTTAAAGAGGAACAATGTATAAATTTCTGATAAAAACGTGGGCGTCAAAATCATCATTACTTCCAAAAACTGACAAGCCTGCTTTTGAGAGTGCTAACAAGGAAGTTGAGCATGTTTTACATGACCCCGGTAATACCTACCGGAGTCATGTAACCAGGTAACGAAGTTTTTGAAGAAAAACAAGAAACTGGATAAACTTGAAATCGATCTAAGGTTAAGTGTCATAAAGCCAATACACGCATGCTGGCTTGTAAAAACACTCACACAATTATTAGACAGAACTGACTTGATCAAAAGTGCATTCGAGGCCGCCGGCATTGTTGTTAATCAGTAAACTCTTTGATCCATGACAAGTAACAGGTGTGGATTAACAGTTGACATGTGACATGTTTGCACAACACTTACTGTTTATTGTGCTAATCAAATGTTAATTGATGTTTTAATATTTGAACAAGCTTATAAATAATAAATATTGTATCATTTTATTTTGTATCTAATAATTTATTTTATGGAAAACAAATATCCTACGTAGAACATCGATTTGCATCCGACGTCTGCTTATAAATGGTCATGTTTTTTTCTCCTGATATATCTATGAAAAATTGTCGGATTTGGCATTTCCTTGAAATATTCTATTCTGCTTACTAGCATTTTCCCTTTCTTGAAATATTCGCGACAGTTTTATTTTCGCGCTTCCAATGTTACTGCGAAAATTACCCGGTTTACAGTATTTGAATCATCTAGGCTAAGAGGGTTAGGGTTATGGTGTTTAATGCCACTTTCAACAATATTTCAGTTATATCGTGACAGCCATTTTTATTGGTGGAGGAAACCTGATCAGAGTACCTGGAGAAAATCACCGACCTGTCATAAGTCACTGACAAACTTTATCACATACTGTTGTATCGAGTATGTAGGCTAAGAGATTATGTAGCATTTAATTGTGTCCTCTAGTTCAAAGTATCTGCCGGATACTTTTACATATGTTATAGTGTCTAGCAGACACCATTTCATATCGCAATCTATGAAATATTGTCCGGGGGGACACTTTAACATAGGACACTATTATGTCTTACCCTAACCCTAACCCTATACTAGGACACAATTTCAAAGCACCGGATACTATTTCATATCGCAATCTCTATGAAATATTGTCGGGGGGGACACTTTATCATAGGACACTATTATGTCTTACAATTACACATGAGTTTGCTTTGGTTTGCTAACAGTAAAATATAACATTTCATATCATTTCTCTTATGAAACAACTTTAATATCGCTTTCATATCATGATATGCAAATGCACAATAGAAATATTGGTGAGATTTAAATAAAATACAGATTTTTCATGTAAAAAAATCTAATTTTTGTTTCGGGGGTATAGTACCTCTTAAATACTTAATTGAAATAGACAGGTAAGGGACTGACTATAATATTACATAAATGAGCAGAGTATATTTGCAATGATAAGAATGGACTATACATTACAAATAAAGTAGCAATGGTTGACAGAGAACTTTTATATTGTAAACAAAAACAATTTATATTATAGGCTGTTGTTCGGGGATTTCTAGCAAGACAAAGACTAAAAAGAACAATAAAGTAAGTAAACCAAGTTGATTTACCTGTCAGTCATATGTATAAAAGTCAGCTGATTTGTATAGTAATTTCTGATTGGTCAAAATGTAGCAGAACAAAAACTCATATGAGCAGGTATTCTGTAAGTACAAGATACAGTACAGTCGGAGGCATTTATATGGTGTGATAATTCATTGTGATAGACATATCACTCGTCTTAGTGATACTGATATTTCTTTGAATCTAATTTTATAATGCCATTCCCACTAAAGGCTACCCCTTTTATCAGACCAGATTTCACATACTATTATAGATTGTCTCACCAAGAGAAGCCACTTTTTCATTGCAGAAGTGAGGGGCCAGGGTGGTTCAATGAATTAGGCCGTTGGATCTAACAACTCATACAAGCCTATCACCAATATGGCGTGAGTTCGCGCCCGGCTTTGTATATTACAAAAAAGGGTTCACTCGACTCGCAGCTGCAAGTGATAAAGTTTACCAGTTGTTTGCCCATGGTCGGTGGGTCTCTCCGGGTACTCCCGGCTTCCTCCAGCACTAAAACTTGTCACCATGATATAGCTAAAATATTGTTGAAAGTGACGTTAAAACACCAAAAATCAAATCAAAATCAAATCATTGCAGAAGTGTTGGCCCTATAAGAAGGAACTGCTGTTATATTATTTAACCTCTGACTTTAATTGATTGATCTCTAAAAATCAGAAGTTGTCAGTTATATGCAGTATCCTTCATAACTAATAGAATAAAAAAAAAAAAAAAAAAAAATAACAACCCAGAAATAAAAATAGAACAGCTACATAAGAAATGATTGTATATTATTTTAGATTTCACTAGTTTAGGCATTGAATGAACTTTATAAAGATAATTTTGTTTTAATTTAGGAATGAAATAACAGATCTGTTGCAACGTCCTACATCAGAAGATGGAGATTATAAACCAAAGCTTAAGTCAGGTAAATTATAAACCAAAGCTTAAGTCAGGCAAATTATAAACCAAAGCTTAAGTCAGGTAAATTATAAACCAAAGCTTAAGTCAGGTAAATTATAAACCAAAGCTTAAGTTCACAGGCATTTGACCGATGGACCTTAATTTCCCGTGTTTGCCACAGGGGTACGTATTTTCAGGGCTAGTAACGATGTAGGGTCTCTATTTAATTGTGGGTCCTGGGTCCACACGAATACTAGAAAAATACTCAAGGTAAGAAACAAAATCACTGAAAATGGCGGCGTACTGCTAAATTTCTTATTATTGTAGATTTCCTTGATTTCTGAAAAATAAACGGATGGAATGCACTAACTTTGTGGACCCCCATCAGCTGTTGTGCCACTGGTTTACTCTCATATTCGTACTATTTTGCATATATACCTCCGACTATCTGCTCCCAAGACAGATTGTAAACGAACACAGAGGTCGACCACTTATTTTCTATTACGTGGCATGCAATTGGTCAAGGCAAATTTCCGGAAAAGAATTTACCAATCGCGTGCCGTGTAACAGAAAATAAGTCGACCTCCGGGTTTGTTTTACAATTATGTTTCTTACCTTGAGAATTTTTCTAGTATTCGTGTGGACCCAGGACCCACAATTAAATAGAGGCCCTACATCGTTACTAGCCCTGAAAATATGTACCCCCGTGGCAAACACGGGGAAATTAAGGTCCATCGGTCAAATGCCTGTGCTTAAGTCAGGTAAGTTATAAACCAAGGCTTAAGTCAGGTAAATTATAAACCAAAGCTTAAGTCAGGTAAATTATTAACCAAAGCTAAGACAGGTAAATTATAAACCAAAGCTTAAGTCAGGTAAATTATAAACCAAAGCTTAAGTCAGGTAAATTGTAAACCAAAGCTTAAGACAGGTAAATTATAAACCAAAGCTAAGTCAGGTAAATTATAAACCAAAGCTTAAGTCAGGTAAATTATAAGCCAAAGCTTAAGTCAGGTAAACTAGAAATTATAATACAACACAAGATGCTACAGCTACCAGGTATTTTGATTGGAACATCTTAGATATAAGGAATTAAACTCATTGATCTTAAATGCAGATAATGTTGATATTGATTTAAATACGTGTATGCATTTTGTAAAGATTGTTGTATCAGACAGGAATACGTGTGATACTTTCTAATCATTTGTGTGCCTGTACGTCTGTAATCTGTTCGATGAATAATTTGGCAGCGATATTAACATTTCTGGCAAACCACTGCATTAACCAGTGCATTAACTCTTATATTTACATATGTAGAAAGATTTGGATTAAATGCACCATAGACAAAATTCAGAACCTTGCACACTTTAACATTAAACAACGTCACACAATTATTTTAACTTTGAAATATATGCTTTCATTTGACAGAACCGCCATGATATAACTGAAATATTGTTGAAAGCGAAAGTGGCGTTAAACACCATAAACTCCCTTCATTTGACAGATGATATTTAGTCCAATAAATGACAGATTCAAATTGTTTCTTTCCCTACCCATCACCTTTCCTTGTTTCGAGTCCCATGGCGTTTAAATTTTTAAATGTTCTCGTCCTGATTATAGCTGAAAAATTGCTCGCTGGACGTTAAACACCAGTCAATCAATCAATTAATTTAAAGTTC
This sequence comes from Gigantidas platifrons, assembly GCA_002080005.1. Classification (NCBI taxonomy): domain Eukaryota; kingdom Metazoa; phylum Mollusca; class Bivalvia; order Mytilida; family Modiolidae; genus Gigantidas; species Gigantidas platifrons. The sequence continues at coordinate 161,150 of MJUT01041170.1, read as the reverse complement.
CAGAAATATTGGTATGATTTATTTTACAGCCATTGAAGTTTACAAGATCATCAATAACTTCTTCTATAAGTTTAAAGAACAAGATGACAAAGAGGTAAGTCATATACATAGTTCAGAGGTCAATGAGAGTTCAGAAAGGGTCAAAGGTCAAAGAATTTTAAACATTAATGACTACCTGTATTTTTTTCATTTTGTTTGCCAATAGTATAACTCCTACCAAGGAAATAGATCTATTTGTAGAGGATTATTGGGCATTTATTGTCACTTTCAGTAATTTTTATGACTATGTCGTTAATACCAGACTAAATTGGTGAAGAAAGCACAGCATGGTCTAAAGTTAAGCTACAAACAATTTGATTTTTAGTCTTTCTTTATAAGAGTTTTGTTCTGAGAAATTTTCAGAATTCAATATATATATATATACTAGTGTTTAATGTCAATGAATATATTCAATTGCAGACATTTTTGTACCTTTGTCGCTACTTGCTGTGTTCAATGGAATCAGAAGATATCAAGGTAAAAGTTAAAACACAAATAATAACAAAATTGACATTCTTGTTTTTATTAATATTGTCATAATATGAAGACTTCACATTGACAAATAATATACAATTATTGCCTTCATAAGAGGTTAACACTGAAAGATATCAACCCAAGGGTGGTTGTTTTCCCAGAGGGCTTTAGCCAGAGTGAAAACAAACTCTCGACGGTTGACAGCTTGATGTTCACCTCATATGAAGGCAATAATTGTTTTATTATACCGAAACTACTCCTCAGAGATGTTTAAAACTGGAATGTCTGTTTTGTAGAAGACAACAAAATAAATATCAGTTTAAAAAATATCACAGAACTGGACTGAAAAAAAGGAATTTGAACACACTTCTGGTTGTCAGCGCTTGTTTGGGTTGTTGTCCAAGTTGTCTCCCTTGTCAGTAAATTTTCTGTAATACATCCAAATTGTCTTATTACTTTTATATAGTACTAATGATGTAAGATATAATAATGTTCAGTATCAGAGTCATTTGATTACATCAATAACCCTTTCTGAGATCAAAGGAAAAATGTATAAATTACTTAAGAAATAATTCATGGGGGCTTGAATATATATTGATTTTACCATGGGTTGGCCCTTAATGCCAAATATTTTACCACGAGCGATAGCGAAGGGTAAAATATCGGCATAAAGGGCCAACCCATGGTAAAATCCATATAATATTCAAGCCTCCATGAATTATTTCTATTCTAATAGGACAAATACAGTATTTGAACAGCCAAAGCAAATTATGACGTTGCCGATCAGCTGATATACCAATATACGCATATTTTACCACGGGTTTGGACCCAAAGTGTTTGAAGGATGGCATATTAGAATAATAAATATACATACCAGTACATAATTGTAGAAATATATTGAAATATATTTCAAAACTGATTTTGCTGTAATTTTATAGGTATGTTACATAGCTGTGGCCTTGAAAAAAGAATTTGTGTTGTCATGGATACAACAAGTTAAAGATATTAACTGGAAATGCTGTTGTTACCTGAAAGATATAAAGGTAAGATATTTATTTGGGAAACATTTGATTTATATCAGAATATGAGATCTTTTCTGTTGAGGTGAAATATCTACCCAAAAATGTCTCACCAATGGTATGATGTTATTTAACAGACAGTCAACAACTACTGATTTGAAACTGTTCTGAATCTGTATAATTGAGAAGGGGGTAATAGTGTTTATCACCACTTTCAACAATATTTCAGTTATATCGTGGCAGTCAGTTTTAATGGTGGAGGAAAACAGAATACACGGAGAAAATCACCGACCTGCCATATATCATTGACAAACTTTATCACACAATGTTGTATCAAGTACACCTCGTTATAACTGGAATTCAAACTCTCAACTACCATACGATCACGTCCATGACAGCCCCTTGTATAATTGAAAAAGAAATAGTGATCAACAATAAAACCAGTCATATCAACATGAATTACTGAAGAATGCCTGAAATCTCACAGGAACACAAACATGTCAAAGTTCAATGGGGAATTGGGATAAAATGCTTAAGCACAGATATGTAATCACTGTATATAAATAAAAATATAATATTTAACTTAAATAAAAGATGAATATCTTGGAGCAGGAACTGTAGTCAAATACTTAAGCACAAATATGTAATCTGTGTACTTGAAAAAAAAATCTATGTAATATTTGGCTTAAATAAGAGATGAAATCAACATTTAATACCATTTTTTACATGACTTTGACCTGTAGACAATTATTCAGTACTTTTTGCTTCAATTAAATTCTGCAATTAATAATCTCCCATATAATCTTGGGGCTGTCTTGGTCGTTATCGTATGGTAGTTGGATTTACAACTACATGTGCAATCAGTGCCTATCACCACTAAAATTGTCTGTTCGAATCCCACTCATGGCAAAGTGTACTCGATACAAATTTATGTGATAGAGTTTTACAATGAATTACGGCAGGTCTGTGGTTTTCTCCGGGTACTCTGGTTTCCTCCACCAATAAAACTGACTGCCACGATATAGCTGAAATATTGTTGAAAGTGGCATTAAGCACCGTAACCATAACCCCATATATTCTTGGTTAGCCCATTTATAACTGTTTTCAGTTTTGTAATATTTACATTAAATTATTAGCATTATCTACTTTCTAAGGGGAGATAAGCCATTAATGTTTCTCATTAAAGTAAATTTGTTTGTGTATATTTTCAGCCTGAGAACCACACAGATTTTAACACAATGATGTTATTATTAAGAGTTCTCATAGTATTTACTAGTACATCAACGTGGAAGATTGTCAAGGCCACGCCAGGTAAATATATTGATGCAGTTATAATACCAACACACGAACATTTTTCAAAGGATATAGTAGGTAAAATTTACGTTATGTTAATTGGGTAAGAGTTTTCAGTCCACTTTAGGGGATTAATAGGCATCAATGCTTAAGAGAAAATACCTGAGTTTACCCCCGGTATTTAGTGTGGTTGATATTGTTAATTTTTTTCAAATTATATGTATTAAAGTTCTTAGCTCTGTGTTTTGATGTCCACTAACATTTTAGCATAAAAAACCATGTTCAGTATTTTTACTCACATTTGTTTTTGTATGTATTTATGTATACCAGAGGGCCCGGGTGGCTCAGTGAGTTAGGTATTTGGAATAACTAACAACTCATACAAGCCTATCACCAATATGACGTGGGTTCTCGCCCGGCTTTGTAAATTACAAAAAGGGTGCACTGGACTTGCAGCTGCAATTGATAAAGTTTACCAGTTGCTTGCCCATGGTCGGTGGTTCTCTCTGGGTACTCTGTTTTCTTCCACCATTAAAACTGGTCGCCATGATATAGCTGAAATATTGCTGAAAGTGGCATTAAACACCAAAAATCAAAATCAAATCAAATCATGTATACTGGCGTCCAACACAATTCCACATCAGATGATGTGCAGTTATGCGACAGGTGCCACTAGTGGAGCAGAAAATACTTACCCTTTGAGAGCACCATAGAGTTCACCCCCGGTTTTTAGTAGAGTTTGTGTTACTCGATCTTTAGTTTTATATGTATGTTTTGTAGATTGTTTGTCCTTTTATACTTTTTCTTTTTGCCATTGTGTTGTCTGTTCTTCTTTGATTTATGAACTCTGATTACCTCTTTGGTATCTTCAAACTCTTCTTTCTACATGTTTCTAAAGATTGTACAAATAAATATTATATTTTACGACACAGTGTATATATTTTATTTTTACTCTCTGTCATTGATTACTATTAAATAATACCTATTAATTAAAGATTGATTGCAATTTTTGTTCAGTTCATGAAGATATAACCTCAATCAGGTTGTACACACTGTGTAATTATGCAAGGGTGTGTACATCCTGATTGAGGTTATTTCGAATGAACCGAACAAATAATTTCGATCAATCCTTATAAATTAATTCAAAATTTTTTTGTTATGATATTGAAAATATATTTATTTTTTCCAAATAAGGCAAATAATCGGAAATAAATTTAAATAACCCCAAAGGTGCTTCATTTAAGGAAAATGACCTGATGACAACGGCACGCGATGCCTTGAGAACGACGTCTATTTTCAGATTCCGTACATTGGAAAATAACCTCAACTTTTTAAACCAATCAAAACATGTATAAAATGACATGTGACTCTAAAATTAATTTATTGCAAAATGGTTTTGTGTTATCCATATTTAACGCAACTTTCAACAATATTTCAATTCGGTTGTTTCGAATCATGTCAATTCCGACCACGTTCCGTCTTTTTCGTGTCTTGACTTCTGAGCAAATTGGCAGCGACTTCCGGTGTTTACGCTATTACTGTGACAACGTCAGCATATTATAGTCGTAGATGTGGTAGATTATAAGTAATTGTAATATGGAGATGCCAAGGAGACCGCTGAATAAATACTGGTGTTCTGTACCTCACTGTCTGTGTGATATCAGAAATATCTACATAAAGGCAGATTGTTTTTTGATGCTGACAACCGCAAATAAAGAAAGAAAGCAAATTTAATTTGAAAGAAGTAGTTGCATTTGAAGTCTTTGATACAAATAAAATAATTTAATCGATATGTCTTTTACAGAAAATGTTAAGATTTTTTTTAAGTTGAGGATTGAACGTTAAAATGGCACATATCGATTGGAGTTTTTGTTGTGTACATTGACAGTGGAAGTTCAGTGCAAAATATTCCAACGAAATCACGTGATCTGGCGGACGAAAATAACAAATTTTTGACGGAATGGAAATGATTCGAAACAACCGAATTATATTGTGGCCTATATTATTTTATTATATATATTTACCAGGAGAAACCCACAGACCTGTTGCATGTCATTGACAAAGTTTATTATTTAAGGTTTTATCGAGTGCACCTCGCCATAGGTGGGAGCCAAATTTTGATGATGACAGCCACTGATTGCTTTTTTATATGTAAATTTGACTACCATAAGATCATGACCATTTAAAAAATAATTCAATTAAGCATTACATTCTAAATAATAATCAGTACATGGATGACTTGTTGAATTATATTTGAACACTATTTATAAAATATAATAGTAATTAAGAATAATTAATAATTAATTATTTGTGATACATATTTTATTATATTTTGTTCTACCAATCTATAATTAATGTGGTTTTATCCATTGACAGCACTGGCACCAGGATTGAACCAGTTGTGTAACAACATCATGGGAGATCTGAACACCAGAGGACTTTATCCTATTTTACAGGTACATAATCAAAATCTTTACACATTACATAGCCACACTATCAGCTTGTATTATATGCTGCTATAAATAGCAGAAGTGTTTTTTGATACTTTTATGTCCTGTGGGTTAGAATACTCTTAACTGTGAAGTACCAAACACCCTTTCCTCACTGCCGTTAGTGTTTATATGGACCTTAAAATTCTGATGTGATTTTTCAAACTGAGTTTTTTTTAGCTACCTTCAATCCTCGCAGTAAAAAGACCAGTAAAATTTGTTTGGTCCAGTAATTTTTCATTTTTATTTAAAACTAAATAAAAATAAATTCAAGAATTTGATTTGGTAATTTCAGTTGAAATGGACTGTACCTTTAGCATAAAAATTTTTCACTATCGCTACATTGTTTTGCACGATACCCCATTCCAACTCTCGGCCGTTCATCAATCACTTGTATAAACTTAATTGAAATATTTGATTATGGAAAGATTAGTTATGATAGATTTGACCTTAAGCATATTGTATGATAAAGAACTCATTTGCCATTAAATTTCTTTAAGGAATTCCAATGTTCACTCAGTTGCTATGAACTACCATCCATATTTTTTGTCAAAAAATTATCATATATGTATCTTTTTCTGTTAAAAAATCCTTTGTGTGTCATTAAGAAGAAGAGTTTGAAGATACCAAAGAGGTAATCAGAAACCGTATATCTAAGAAGGACAGACAACACAATGGTCAAAAGATGCCAAAGAGGTAATCAGAAACTGTAAATCAAAGGGCAGACAACACAATGGTCAAAAGATGCCAAAGAGGTAATCAGAAACCGTAAATCTAAGAAGGACAGACAACACAATGGTCAAAAGATACCAAAGTGGTAATCAGAAACTGTAAATCAAAGGGCAGACAACACAATGGTCAAAAGATGCCAAAGAGGTAATCAGAAACTGTAAATCAAAGGACAGACAACACAATGGTCAAAAGATGCCAAAGAGGTAATCAGAAACTGTAAATCAAAGAAGAACAGACAACACAATGGCCAAAAGAAAAAGTACAAAACAACAAACAACGATCTACAAAACATACACATAAAGCTTTCTATATTTTTGTTAAGAATAGATATATTTTCTTCTTAAAAAGAATAAATAATCAAATTATAATTACTCTGTTCTGGAGGTAGAGAATAAAAAGACATCAATAATAAGGTTATCAATTGTGTTTCAGAATTTGTTGACAAGAGGGTTATCTAGAACAAAATGTGCTTTTAACCAAACCTCACTGTCAGCAGTTGTAACTATTGCACTAAGGTATGTATTTATTTACAAAGTAGCCATTTTCTGTATTTCTAGACTTAACTATGTTGTGGACTACAATATTATATACATGTAGATCTATAGATCTAATTGACTCTTCTATGTACGGGGCAGCCATAGTCTTGATCGTATGGTAGCTGGATTTACAACTACCTATGCAATCAGTGCCTATAACCATTAACGCTATGAGTTCGAATCGGGTTTCCTCTACCAATAAAACTGACAACCACAATATAACTGAAATATAGTAATTTCATTATAAGCTTCTCATTTGAACGTAAGGGTCATGTGATCTATAAATTACCATTACATTACCTAAGTGGTATTAAACACCATAACCCTAATCTTAGCCCTTCTCTGTAGGCATACGTAATAACCCTAATCCTAGCCCTTCTCTGTAGGCTTACGTATGTCAATAAAATAGTTTTTGGTCAATTAGGTATCCATGGGTACTGTCAGTTGGTATCCAAATATACCCTAGGAAATTAGAGTATTTTTGTATTTTTAGACAAAATTAAGATTATAAAAAACATGTTTGAACCACGTTCATAATGTGTGATTTTGTTCTAAGATATAAAAAATCTACATAAATATTCCTTAGCCTTAAAAGGATGCTAAAGCAATTTTTCTTGGAAAGTGAGACATTTGCAGTTGGAATTAACATCACATGTACGAAATGTATTACTGAAAAAATAATGTAAATTGCTAAAAATATATTATTATATCAGTCATTTCAGGATGAACTCTCTTTTAATAATTGTAATTATCTAATTAATTTTTCTGCAGACCTTTGGTAGCTGCTAACTTCTCAGACAACCTGTTGACGGTGTTCGTCTTACATATAATGGCAGTACCAGCTATAATAAACCATGTCTCTACTTTATCTCCAGAAGTAAGTATAGTGATGTGGACTACATGCTAAAACTGAGATGATGGAAATATGTAACATTTATGATTTTGATATTTTAGTTGACAATGAATAACATATGCAGCTGATAGAGGTTGAATAGGAAATATTTGAAATATTAGAGATTTTGAAGAGTTTTCCCAAGACAAGTAACTGGATAGGTGGTGTAATGGTTAGCGTGCTCTCCCTGAGTGTGGTAGATCATGGGTTCAAGCCCAGATCAGGTCAAACCAAAGATTAGAAAATTGGTATTTGTTGCTATTCCGCTAAGCACGCAGCATTAAGGAGAAAGAACAAAGACTGGTTGGCTCGGAATCAGGATAATGTGTTCGAGATAGCCAACATGTCTATCCATGAACTGTTGTTTCAGAGAGCTAGCACTATCAAAATCCAACTAAGTACAAAGCGGACCTCATCATCATTTCATTGAAAAGTAACTAGTTCTTGACATGATATAGGTGAAAAATTGCAGAGTTGGCATTCAATAACAATCACTCACTTTCTCCAAAGACAAGTTTTTTTTGATAATATTAATTGGTAATTTTTAATGTTGAAAATGTTACACAAACACCTTGTTGGTGTAATGTCTAGTGTGGTCGTCCCGCATCGGTAGATCGTGGGTTTGAATCAAACCAAAGACAATGTACCGGTAATTGGTATTTGTTGCTTCTCCGCTAAGCACACAGTCTTAAGGGCAAGAGCATAGACTTATTGGCTGGATAATGTGTCAGAATGGTGCTTCATGTCTACCCACAAATTGTTGTTTCAGTGAGCTAGCACTATAAAAATCCAATTAAGCGTGTGGTTCTAGTACAAAGCGGAGATCATCATGTCGTCGAAACGCAAAATGCTGAAAAACTTGCTAACTTGGTGTGAAACCATAAACTCACTCACTCACTGAAAATATTACGGAGTAAAAATCCAGATTTATTTTATACTCACCAAATTATATGAAACTTTTAATATACATGATCTGTTTCAGTGTCTTACACTACTAGTAACTAACAGAATATTTAAAAGATCTCTAGATGTCTTATCAAATGAACAAAGTACCAGAATTATTTTTAACACATTGGAGGGAAATTATGCTCTATGTTTACTGGGTATGTATATAATGAACAAAGTACCAGAATTATATTTAACACATTGGAGGGAAATTATGCTCTATGTTTACTGGGTATGTATCTAATTATACAACAACAAAAAAGAAAACACATTTTAACACTTAGTAATGTATATTTATGTTTGCGAATTATAGCAAATTATTTTAAAAGTAATTTATATCCTTATTATAATGGCTGCATTGTTGTAGTAAGTAAGTAAGTAAGTAAGTAAGGAGATAGATTCTTTGTAATAACAGCTCAGTCATTTCAGTAAGAGGCAGTACCAGGTACTTTTACCTGATTATAATGATCTTTGGTACTTCCTGATTTTTAAGAGTGTTGTATAAGACATTCATGACAATTGTTCAGATTTTAATAAAAGTACCACTTGTAAATAGTACTGGTACACTTGAAAAATATTGAAATTCCTGACAGCTATCCTTTAACTTGAGAAATATATACCTCACTCACTGGATGTTTTCCTCAAGAAGTCTGGCTTCCAGCATTTTATAATTTAATTGCTACTACATAGTTGAAAAATTAGCTGAAAGTGACATAAATAAAAAAAAAATTCATACAACCTTGTTCTCATGCGATCAACATACCTCTCTGTTTTGCAGTTGTTTTAAATTAGCAGTTTTTTTGGACAATGATGGTTAGTAATTCCTTTAAACATCTGTCATTCATTTCAATCAAATCTAATGTTATTTAACTCATATGATCCCTAGACTGTTTGTTTTGTTGATATTAGTGGAATTGTTGAACATCACTGTTTAATCTTTTTTCCTCATAATTAATTATTTTTTTAACCATCATCAGTGGTGTTATGGTTAAAGTGCTCACCTCAAGACACGATCGGGTTAAATCAAAGACTATAAAATTGGTATTTGTGGCTTCTCCATTGAGCATGCAGCATTAAGGAGAAAGAGCAAAGACTGGTCTTGAAATCATGATAATGTGTCAGATTAGAACGACGTGTCTATCTGCAGACTGTTGTTTCAGTGAGCTAGCACTATACAATTCCAACAAATCGTGTTGGTCTAGTACAAAGCGTACCTCATCATCATCTCATTGAAAATTAGCTTATTCTTGCCATGATATAGCTGAAAAATTGCTGAGCTGGCATTAAACTACAATCACCTACTGACTTATTCTTTTTTTTACAGCAAACATGGTACAGCTAGGATTTGTTGAGCTTGAGGTACGTATGGACATATTTTATTTCTTAATTTTACTTTTCTTTAAATTGATTGATTTATTTGTCAGAATTTTTTTTAGCTTTTATATTTTGTTACCTTTTTTTATGCAATAAAATAATCTTNCAGTCTTAAGGGCTGGATAATGTGTCAGAATGGTGCTTCATGTCTACCCACAAATTGTTGTTTCAGTGAGCTAGCACTATAAAAATCCAATTAAGCATGTGGTTCTAGTACAAAGCGGAGATCATCATGTCGTCGAAACGCAAAATGCTGAAAAACTTGCTAACTTGGTGTCAAACAACAACCACTCACTCACTAAAAATATTACGTAGTAAGAATCCAGATTCATTTTATACTCACCAAATTATATGAAATTTTAACAAATTCATGATCTATTTTTTTCAGTGTCTTACACTACTAGTAACTAACAGAATATTTAAGAGATCTCTGGATGTTTTATCTAATGAACAAAGTACCAGAATTATTTTTAACACATTAGAGGGAAATTATGCTCTATGTTTACTGGGTATGTATATAATGAACAAAGTACCAGAATTATATTTAACACATTAGAGGGAAATTATGCTCTTATGTTTACTGGTTATGTATTTTGTAAGAAATAATTTCAAAGGTAATTAATTTATTATTAAGATAATGGCTGCATTGTTGTAGTAGATAGGCAAGGATATTGATTCTTTGTAATAACAGCTCAGGCATTTCAATTAGGGGCAGTACCAGGTACTTTTACCCAATTAAACTGATCTTTGGTATCTTTTGGGAAGTATAGACCTCACTCAATACTAACTGACACTGGATATTTTTTTTTATCCAGTAACTTTGGCTACCAGCATTTCTAAAATTAGTTGCTACTACATTAGCTGAAAGTAACATAAATTAATAAAAATGCATACAACCTTAGCTTGTTCTGATGTGATTAACATACCTCTCTGTTTTTCAGTTGTTTTAAATTAATAGCAATTTTTTTGGGCAATGATGATTAGTAATTCCTTTAAACATCTGTCATTCATTTCAATCAAATCTAATTTTATTTAACTCATATGATCCCTAGACTGTTTGTTTTGTTGATATTAGTGGAATTGTTGAACATCACTGTTTAATCTTTTTTCCTCATAATTAATTATATTTTTAACCATCATCAGTGGTGTTATGGTTAAAGTGCTCACCTTGAGTGTGGTAGATCATGGGTTCAAGCCCTGGTCTGGTCAAACCAAAGACTATAAAATTGGTATTTGTTGCTTCTCCATTAAGCATGCAGCACTAAGGAGAAAGAACATAGACTGGTCTTGAAATCATGATAATGTGTCAGATTAGGGTGACATGTCTACTTGCAGACTGTTGTTTCAGTGAGCTAGCACTATAAAAATCCAACAAATCGTGTTGGTCTAGTACAAAGCGTACCTCGTCATCATCTCATTGAAAATTAGCTTGTTCTTGCCGTGATATAGCTGAAAATTTGCTGAGCTGGCATTAAACTACAATCACCTACTGACTTATTCTTTTTTTTTACAGCAAACATGGTACAGCTAGGATTTGTTGAGCTTGAGGTATGTATGGACGTAATTTATTTCTTAATTTTACTTTTCTTTAAATTGATTGATTTATTTGTCAGAATTTTTTTTAGCTTTTATTTTTTGTTACCTTTTTTTATGCAATAAAATAATCTTTGTTATAGAATTTTAGATGAATAGGGAAAGATTATTAAGGATGTGAAAATTATATTTATTAATATTTTATCTTCATAAATCTAATAGAAAATTTGTTTGTATACTTATATTTTATTTGTGTTAACATTCAGAAGGAATTATCAATAATATTCATTTTTTACTTCAACAACATGTTTTTACATGTCTGTCTTGTAGTCAACATAGATTTATAGTACAATAATAAAAATATTTCTGCTTTTACCATATATATCGGGGTCCTATGGTACCAAGGTAGTTAAATTAAAAAATGGCAGCCAAAATAGATTAAAATAGCATGTGAATACATGGAACCATAGAACATGCAGAATCATAGAGTCGGACTATACATGTATAAATTGTTCAATTTCTTTTAACAAAATGTTTTTATTCATTTCAGGGTCTTGTTGAAAATACTTCAAAATTTATGGTAAGTAATATTTGGCCATGTTTAAAAGAGAAGATTTTTATAGATAAATTGAATGGTTTTTGCATGTATTATTAAACAACACTTCTTAGAAAGACAATTATTGATATCCATCTCCAAGTTTTTTTAGCTTGACTTTTCGAAGAAAAAATGTCGAGCTATTGTCGTCACTCCGGCGTCAGCGTCTAGGTCGGTTAAGTTTTAGGTTAAGTTTTCGGTTAAGTTTTTTGTCAGAGTCCATTTCTCAAAAACTATCAAAGGGATCTATTTGAAACTTGGAATACTTGTTCACTATCAAAAGAGGAATCAATTACAACAAGGCAGATGACCCTGTGATTTGTATATTCAGAGTTATCTGCCCTTGTTTCGACATAGTACATAGAAATTAGGGACGTCAGCGTCTGGGTCAGTTAAGTATTTGGTTAAGTTTTTTGTCAGAGTCCATTTCTCAAAAACTATCAAAGGTATCCATTGAAACTTGGAATACTTGTTCACTATCAAAAGAGGAACCAATTACAAGGCAGATGACCCTGTGGTTTGTATATCCAGAGTTATCTGCCTTTGTTTCGACATAGTACATAGAAATTAGGGATATCTTTTTAGTATAATTAAAATATCTCAATAACTATCAAAGCTATTAACTTGAAACTCAATACACTTGTAGAAAGTGTTGACAAGAGAAGACAACTCCATCCAGCATTTTATTTGAGTTATTCCCCATTTTTGACTTAGAATTTCTTAATAAAATACAATTTCTCAATAATTATGATAGGCAGTGAAATGAAACTCGACATACCTGTTCATTATCAAATGGGGAACCCATTACAACAAGACAGGTGACCCTTTTGATTTGTATATTCAGAGTTATCTGTCCTTGTTTCGGCATAGTACATAGAAATTTGGGATATTGTTTTAATATAATTAAAATTTCTCAATAACTATCAAAGCTATTAACTTGAAACTCAATACACTTGTAAAAAGTGTGACCTAATCTGTTGACACGAGACGACAACTCCATCCAGCATTTTATTTGAGTTATTCCCCCTTTTTGACTTAGAATTTCTTAAAAAAATACAATTTCTCAATAATTATGATAGGCAGTGAAATGAAACTCGACATACCTGTTCATTATCAAATGGGGAACCCATTACAACAAGACAGGTGACCCTTTTGATTTGTATATTCAGAATTATCTGCCCTTGTTTCGGCATAGTACATAGAAATTTGGGATATTGTTTTAATATAATTAAAATTTCTCAATAACTATCAAAGCTATAAACTTGAAACTCAATACACTTGTAGAAAGTGTTGACCCCAATCTGTTTACAAGAGAAGACAACTCTATCCAGCATTTTATTAAGTTATTTTCCTTTTTTAACTTGCATTTTTTTTCTTCTAAAAATACAATTTTCTCAATATAAACTATGGTAGGCATTAAAATGAAACCCAACATACCTGTTCACTACCAAAAGGGGGAACACATTACAGAAGGGTAACCCCCCACTCCCAACATACAACCCCTTCCCCCCCAAAAAAAATATTTTTTAAATTTTTTATTTTTATTTCATATGCACTAAAATAGTGTTACAAGAAAAGATTATACCACCCCACCACACACCACATCCAAAAATTTGTTTGTGACACACACTTCTGATTATATTTACCAATCTTGCAAACATATTTGCTTATGTGACCATCATAGTTAGAAGTATGTATAACTTTGTAAATTGCTTGCAGTTTAATATCAGATACGAAAAAGTCGAGCGTCCAGCACCTGTGGACGGTGCTCTTGTTGTTGTTTCTTTTCTCTCAACATCAATTATGCTTTAAAATCTGAAAACAAGAAGGTTTGAAATTTGATAAAGACAATTATTTAAATTTCTTGGAAAATATCAGCACTTGCTGACTTTTCTGCTAGATATCACTCACTCAGTAAAACCTCATATTTCACTCATGACTGATATTTGACGATTTCTACACAAAAAACCATGTATATATATAAATCTAGATAATGTACATGTATTTAAAGAATACAATGCTTGATAGTATGTGGTCTTTATCTGTGCAGGTTTTTTTGATCATTTGTTTATATCTGTGTTGTCATTGGAGATCTAGTTGTCAAGAGGGGAGGGATGGAATCCTATTAACAAGTTTAACCCTTGCCACATTTTTGTGCCTGTCCCAAACCAGAACCTGGATTTCTAATGTCATATGTAGTCGTCTTTTTTTATGTTCAATGATTTGATGTCAGAAGTGGTTGTTCGTTTTGTTGATATTGGTGTAATTCTTGACCATCACAGTTGAAACTTACTTTTCACAATTGATTTATCTGTTTTTTTGTTTTATGTAGGGTTTTTTCACGCCACTTTCAACAGCATTTCAGTTATATCGTGGTTGTCAGTTTTATTTGGGGGGAAACCAGAGTACCTTGAGAAAACCACCGACCTATCGCAAGTCATTGACAAACCTTATGACACAATGTTATATCGACTACACCTCACCATAAGTGGGATTCAAATTCACAACTCCAGTGAAGATAGGCACTGATTATTGCACAGGTAGTTGAAAATCCAACTACCATACGATCACGACCACAACAGCACCTCTTGTTTTATATAACATATACTAGTATTCTTTAAACTTCATATACGATTATTATTTTTCTTTTTATAAACACTAATCTATGTAAAATCTATTTATAGACTGTTGTAATAAGGCTGCTGGACAGCTGTAAGCAGTACGTACAGAACAAAAGATCAAATTTAACACATTGGCATCCTGTTCTGGGCTGGTTCTCCCAGAAAACAGATCAAAGGTGAGAGGTTTAAGTTTACCAAATGTTTTCTTGTCTTTGATTGGAGTTTTCTATTAACACATTAAAAGTTAGAGATTAAATCTGAAAAATGTACATGCTTTCCATAATAGGTTATTAAAATGTTTTTTTTTTAATTTCCATGAAGCATGTACTGTTAGCTTTACTTGTCTCTTGAAAATATAGTTTGTATAGAAATTTCTACTTTCAGTTTATATATTCTTGCAATATCTACTTTCAGTTTCCATGTCTCAATGGTATTGTCATTAATTTAATTTCGACTTTCAGTTTACATGCTTTAGTGATGTTATCATTTATTTAATTTCTACTCTCAGTTTCCATGTCTCAATGGTATTGTCATTAATTTAATTTCTACTTTCAGTTTACATGCTTTAGTGATGTTATCATGAATTTAATTTCTACTTTCAGTTTACATGCCTCCACAGTATTATCATTAATTTAATTTCAACTTTCAGTTTACATGCCTCGATGTCATTTGTTGTTAAACAGCTACAGTTACTATGGAGTGAGAAGATGATACGACTCATGTTTGCAGATCTACTTAGTTATGTAGAAATTGATGCAGAGAAAGCAAATAAAAACCCATCACCATCTAGAAGTAGGTCGCCAAAACATAATAAAAATGCCTACTGGTTTTCTTATCCGTTTTTAACATAGAGATTAATATATTTTCTTAAATCATAATAGAAAAAATCATCATATGGCAGTGGAGGATGACCACACTATAAATTAAGGGATTGGGGTCCACCTTCTCAAAATTTTGTGTTAACATGTCTCATAGGAAAGGATTAATTCATCACAAATTGAACTACTACATTAATCATTGACTTAAATGTTATTAAATAAACCAGTGTCTCCTTAGATTACTATATCAAGTTGAAAATCTGATTATGTTCTCCGTTATGTATCATGAGAATTACAGTCTTTATATCAACAGTGAATGTCAACAATTCTACTAACATCAACAAAGTGAACAATCACATATTACCTCAAATCATTGAATGTAAATAGGACCAGGATACATACTGATGGAATTCCAGGTTCTGACTTTGGACAGGCACATAAACATGGCAGGACTTCCGACTAAACCAGTTAATGTGACCTCCTCTTGAAAATTGGAAAGTTGATATCCAACGACAACATTAATACAAACAAACTACTGAAAAAAACATACAAACCTTTCCCACACAAAAAGACGACACACTATCAGAAAAATGAATGAAAACCCAAACATGGACAGCAAAGTAGGAGGACCAGTGAATACTCATAGCCAACTGACTACTATCTAAGGAAATAGAATCTGTCGGCCAAAAACTAATGTATATAAAACTTACTTCTACCAACAGACCTTAATTTTACTTCAAACTATTCGAAGGGGATTACTAAACCAAGTTTGAGACAATAAAGTTTGACCGTAATTTATGTTAATAATTTGTAAATCAGAACTTTTCTACACAGTATAAAGGATTGTGTTTTTTTACATTTCAGATATTATTAAGAAGGCATTAGACAAAGCTTCAACAAAGTCGTCCAGTTCTAAGATAAAATTAGACAGTTCAATAGGAACAGCAACTTGTCTGCCATGTGTTCTGTATCAGAGAACTCTTAACACATTGTCACAACTCAGATTTGATATTCTTGGAGGTATTCTACATATTTATTATGCCCCCGCGACTATTAGTCGGGAGGCATATTGTTTTACCCCTGTCCGTCCGTCTGTTCGTCACACTATTGTATGCATAGTTTGTCCCGCTAACTCCTCCTACAGTTTTGGAGCTACAGCTTTAATATTTTGTAGGATGTTTATACACATAATGGAAGTGTGCCTGTCCACAGGGTTTTGATTTTCATCAAATATTCTCAAAATGACAGGTAGTTGGACTTTTCATTTATGCCCCCATATAGGATATATGGTTTGTCCGGCTAACTCCTCCTACATTTTTTGAGCTAGACCTTTTATATTTTGTAGACAGTTAGTACTTACACTGAAGGTGTGCATATTTTATGGATTTTGTCTTTCAACAATTTTTTACAAAATTATGGATGCATGAACTTGGACAGATTTTGCTAAATCCATATAGGATATACGGTTTGTCTGGCTAACTCCTCCTAGTTTTTGAGCTAGACCGTTTATATTTTGTAGACAGTTAGTACCAACACTGAAGGTGTGCATATTATTTGGATTTTGATTTTCAACAATTTTTTTACAAAATTATGCTTATATGAACTTAGCCACTGAAACCTGTTAACGTATAAACAATGCTCCTTATACTTGCGGCTCCCTCCGGGCACTCCGCCACTAAAACTGACCACAACGATATGGCTGAAATACTGCTGAAAATGGTGTTAAGCCCCATTCAATCAATCAATCAATCAATCAATCGAACATCACATTGTTAGGTACAGATTCATTTATTTCAGTCATTTCTGCTTGATGCTGAATAAGCAAAACATTGGTTTACCCTTTTGCAATTATAACCG